>OX442314.1:10375852-10542804 GCA_949358305.1 Strigamia acuminata
TGAAGTGAGCCGTTTTTAATTTATAATTTAACATTTCTGTCCTCACGTGGCCGCTTTGTCCATTTAGGAAAATGCAATATTTTAGTAAATATAAATTTATAATTCACGTGTATTCTTAGTTTTAATGTGTTTAGAATAGAATAAATTTATTTATTTGTTTGTTAATCCGTTTTCATTTGTCAGTCATATTTGTTTATTTGTTTATTTTGGAGGTGGTTTGATGGCTACCGCTATTATTCTACTAATTTGGGAAATTAGTGGAAGGTGTCACAGGTGCTCTCCAACAACTACACAATCACGGAAAAATAACCGAGTAAGCCTTAGAACGGTGCTGGCCACTAAGAGATGCTTTACGGCACGGCATTGGTGATTTTGCACTTTTAATTTGATAATTTTTAAAGTGACACAATCCAGAGTGATATAGCAAGGAACCATACAAGGAAGCACTGTTGTGATTCCAAATATAGCACAAATGTTAGTCCTATGTTTATAGTTAGTATCAATTCTGGTCACAATGTCCTGTCCAAAATGTGAGCCACAACTAAATCAACACTGCAAAAGGCCAAAAGTCCAGCCCTGACGACCATTGTGCCTTTGTGACCATTTTGACCGTGACCATGCCGTTTTCCGATAAGTATCATTTCATTTATTATAAGTTAGTAGTTTGGTATTTATACTTCATTCTGTATATTTTATTTTTATTTGCAAGATTTGCAAAAAAACAAAATGGAAGTTTTGTCTCTATCATGAAAACAAGACCTGGATACGTCGAAACATTCCAAGAAAACTAATTGTACAGGTACAAAGACAGGATTGGAAGTGGGAACAAAAAGGTACACTGTGTACGTTGCTCAGTTGGACCATAGGATCTCCATGGCAAGGATAAGCAAAGTAGAAAAAAAACAAAAAACCAAATGCATTTGTTTTTGGAAGGAAGCCAAGCGCCAAGAAAAGATAGAAACAGCGCGGAATAACAACGAATTGGTTATTTGTGACTTGTGCAATACTGTAGAACTGCTCAAAGAAGATTTGTTAAAATGCACAACCACCCACTGAGTTGATCGGCACGAGACAGGTTTTTCTTTTGCTAAAAAATTAAGAAATTAACTTTTTAATATTTTATTTTCATTTCAATTTTTTTTGTATTGCAGGCAAATTCCCGGTATCCCACCCGGCCAGTCCAGCATTGGGGTTTTGTATCAGATAGGCAATAGTAGAACAAGTTATTAATATTGAACAAGAAATATAAATACAAACAGAAAGACAATCGGAAGGTTAGCCCAAGAAGTTTTAAAGGAGTGGAAATTGTTGAAAGATTCTTTTTTTTCTGTCCAGAGCGACAATTGTTTATATTGGAGGCGGTTTGATGGCTACGGCCATTACTCTGGTCATGTGGGAAATTAAGGGGCGTTGTCACAGCTACACCCCATACGAGTATTTTAGACTAAGAAAGTTTGCTCTCCAGCAACTAAACGATCACGGAAAAATAACCGAGTAAGCCTTAGAACGGTTTAGGAAAGAGGCGTTTTATTGGCTTTAGCGGCCATCAACAGACGATCTACGATCCAAAATCAAGACGTTACTTCAAAGTTAGAAGCTAACAAAAAGACAATCAGAGTACGTCATCTGTGACTTTTGTAATACTGAAGAACTGCTGAAAGAAGATTTAATGAAGTGCCCGACCACCCACTGGTTTTGTCAAAATTGCATAAGGTACCAGGCCTAGAAAGAAGTGTCCCGAGGCAACTGGAAGATCGCCTAACGTCAATCTCCATCAGGATCAAATCCTGCATGCAGGAATGGCCCTGTCGATTTCCTTCAAATATCAAATCGATAATTATGGTTCACAGGTTTATAGATTGCCGGGCACGAAGAAAGCAAAGATGCGGAAAGGTGGGCACATTTTTTTCTATATTCTTTTTTTTCTTTTTGAACAGGAATTTGAGTTAAAACGCGTTTTAAGGACAAGGCAAGTTTTTTTTTTGGTTAGTTGATTTTGGTAAAAAGCTAGGTCTCTGGCTAAACTTTTCATTACTTTCTCTATACTGCAATACTGCAACGCGTTTTCTAAGCTTATATTTCAAACAGTCCGACTCTCTTAAAGCGTGCCATTAGAACCAGGAATAGTGGCAATGGCCAGAAGAGGAGTTAAAACTACGATAACAAAAAACTACAAATATGCAACCTTAAAGCTTAGGTTAGGCTGAGGAAATAAACCACAAGTGCATAAACTGGAAAAAACAGGATGCCAGGTTGAAGAAATGTAGACACAGAAGAGATAAGTCAAAGAGAAAATTTCAATTTCACTTAATCTTAATCCTTTTTTAGAATTAGAATTCTTAGAGATATGCTATAAAACCGTCCTATGTTGTTCATAAAAATCATTTCAGTTGGGAGTTGGAATGTCAGTCCATATGGCAGTATAAAGCATGAAAGATTAAGAACTACATCCCAATTTTTGCCCAAAATATTCTTCATACTACAACTCAAGAAATAGAAAAATAGAAATTTGTATACAGAAATAAGAGAACCAATCACAAAAAATTGATGTAATGTCAGTACACCTGCAAAAGCCATCCGCAAATGCATTTTTCCATCTGCAAATGCATTTTTTCCATCTGTAAATGCATTTTTCCATCTGCAAATGCATTTTTTCCCATCTGTAAATGCATTTTTCCATCCGCAAATGCATTTTTCCATCCGCAAATGCATTTTTCCATCTGCAAATGCATTTTTCCATCTGCAAATGCATTTTTCCATCTGCAAATGCATTTTTCCATCCGCAAATGCATTTTTCCATCTGCAAATGCATTTTTCCATCCGCAAATGAATTTTTCCATCTGCAAATGCATTTTTTCCATCTGTAAATGCATTTTTCCATCTGCAAATGCATTTTTTCCCATCTGTAAATGCATTTTTCCATCTGCAAATGCATTTTTTCCCATCTGTAAATGCATTTTTCCATCCGCAAATGCATTTTTCCATCTGCAAATGCATTTTTTCCATCTGTAAATGCATTTTTCCATCTGCAAATGCATTTTTTCCCATCTGTAAATGCATTTTTCCATCTGCAAATGCATTTTTTCCCATCTGTAAATGCATTTTTTCCCATCTGTAAAAGCATTTTTTCCCATCTGTAAATGCATTTTTTCCATCTGAAAATACATTTCTCCATCTGCAAATGCATTTTTACATCTGTAAATGCATTTTTACATCTGTAAATGCATTTTTTTCATCTAAAAATACATTTTCTTTGCTTGAAAATGTCATTTTAGAAGTTTATGACCATCCTCTGAGCCACTGATCACTTTGAAAATAAAAACCAGGTTTCAGAAATCAAATCCCAAACTAAACACTTGATGTCACGAAGAATGAAAAATGCCATTACCAATCACGAAAACCCACAAGACAAATTCAATTTCAAATGAAAAATTCAAACCAAACTTTGAAAAACCACCAAAAACGACCAAATAATATTCTTGCCAAATAAATAATCAACCGCCACATAACTGAAGAAATATGAAAGAAAATACATTTCGAACTAGACCTATAGTAGGCCTAAAATGGCGCCAAACAATAGCAAAAGAACATAGTAAGACAATAAATGGATCATTTTTCAAAGAAATACGAATTCAAACTTGCTGAGAAAATCGCGGAAATGTTAATCCCGTGTTTATGAAACCAACCGACCTTTTGTAAATCAAACGCAAATTACATAACGTGAAAAACGAACGAACACAGCATGTCGAACAGCAAAATCTTGCTGTTCACCTCGCCTTGTGCAGATCGAGACGAAATTACGTGACAGATTATTGTTTAGCGTCTCGCGCTGAAAACGGTTCTTCTGCCCATGCGCAGAAAAGAAAACAATCCGACGACTACGGAGATTTGTTGGGGCCATCTGTCTTTTTCTTGCATCAGGGTGACTTCACTTTCTACAATTTAGATAAATTTTTAAAATTGAAAAAGCACGTTGGGTTTGCTTTAAAATGTCATCAGGTTCGTTTTCATCGTCCATTACCAAGGTAGGAAATTTTCACGATCAGTTTGAATACGTTGTATTCAATTTGATCTCGGAGTGAATCGCTAAACATACTTAAAATTTCATTGATTTGAGCGTAAAAACCACAAACCCCCATCGTTTTGTGGGTGTTTTATAATTTTTCTAATTAAAAAAAAAATTAATTATTTTTTTTGGCTATTTACAGTACATCAACTTGAGGATCTAATTTTGATGATTTTGGTCATTTTTATTCAAAAATTACATTTTTGCACCTGTAATAGTCGAATTTCACATATAAAATTACATTTTTCTGCCTACACACGCACTTTTGTCCCTTTTTCATCTATTCTTTAAGATTTAATTTACAACAAACAAAATCACATTCAACATAAAAACACCAAAACTTCACAATTTTTCACTCAAACCTCGACCTTAGCAAACTTCAGGAAAATGCAGCTGGACTGGGTACAAATATAGTACCGGGAAATCGGGATGAGTCGGGCCACAGCCAACAGGGACAGGCTAGGGTGGACAGGGACAGGTCACCGGGAAAAAAGTGGAAAAAAGTGAAAAAATTGGAACCCATCCTAATTATTTCCTAGACAACAAGCAAGGAGAATTTTCTAAATATTCCCTTACCAAGTCACGGTCTGGACTGCCGTTCAAGCAACCGTTTTGTAACGTTTTACAGTGAGTGTTATAATAAAACAAGTCGGACTAATATGGCAATTAGGACTAGAAGCCCCTGCTAGCTATTCTACGGCAACCCAACACAAGCACAGTCAGGAGAAATTGTGGAAATAGTCGAAAGAAAGAGATAAAAGGATTCCAATAAAAGACAATTAAAAGTTGGATTTTTGCAACTCTGGAGAAAGTCATTTTGAAAAAAGTGAAAGCTTCTCAAAGGTTTACTAATATTTTAGATTAACACTAGAACAGCTAGACTGGTCAAAATGACCCAATGGGTTTCCAATAGTGTGCTTTACATCATAAATCAGCAAACGTGGCATCTTTCTTAAAGAAGAATAAAAAAAAAGGAGAATTAACATAGAACGACTGCACGCAATGTTTTGGCGTCAAATTGATTTGTTTTAAATAAAGAAACATAAAAAGACAAAGAACCACTCCATGAGTCATCCAGAAAAAGGTCTCACTCGAAATACTCCGTGCATGTAAACATAGTGTTTAATACTTCATATTTTAGCAATGAATTTTACGATTCGTTTACACCCGAAGAAAATTCATTCATATTAATCGTAGCTTATGAAATTAGAAATTTACTTCCTGTCTACCAAGTCGCAATCTGGACTGCTGTTCAAGCAAAAGTATTGCCACGTTTTTCAGTGAGTGTCATCATAAAGCAAGTGCAACTGATTTGGCAATTACACCTAAAAGCCCCTAACACCCCACGCGTTGTATACGAACATTACGATTTGGAAGGGGTAGTACAATTGATTTTGAATTTGGATTTTTTTTTAAAGGTGGAAATTATATTGCCTAACTTAGGATTGGAACATCAATGTTCTCTCCTCTCTTTAAGCAAGGATCAGTGTCACCCTGGTTATGGTGTGGCTAAGTTCTTGTCTTTAGTGTTATTATAAAAGTAATAAGTCATTTTGGTCACATTGAAGTGTTAGAATTATTATTATTGAGTTTGAAAGTGTGCACACTCATTTGTTAAAAGGAGGCGGCGGCGGCGGTTGGACCACAATCCTGAATGTGTTTTCGCTGCTACAACAAATCTTTTCGATGGGATCAGCAATTTAGATTTTAGATTTTCTGTAATTTCACTAACATTTTATATTATATCTAGTATTGTGTAATTTAAGTATTATCTTTGTAATACTAATTTATTCTCTCAAAGAATAAATTATTTGATTATCTTTTGAAACATTAAGCCTTTTTATTTGGCCATAACTTTAATTTAAAGCATTATTTGAATTAGTTTGATAAGTCTCTAGTAGAGCAACCAGTTGTAGTTTTGAAATTGACAAGAGCAATTTCAGGATCACAATGGGCATTGCCGGTTTACTTCTTATTTATTTATTTATTTTATTTATACACATATTAGAGAATATGAACAAAATTTTGAAATTGCACGAAATCATCAGAATTCTGTATGTCATGGAAGATATCATTATTCTGCGTTAGACAACGAGAGGATTTGTTATTTTGTATCCAGTATGGCACGTCCAAGAACCCATCACGAATGGAATGAATTTGCAATTAAATATGTAAAAAAAATGATTTTATAAAATATTATAAAAAATATAATTTTTATACATATTTTTATATATATTTAGTTTCCTGAAGGGATCACGGCCAGGGCTCTGCAGAGTCATTTGTATAAGCTGCAGGAAGGACCATGTTATTTGTATTGGCTGTTAGTTGGTGTATTAATTGCCCTTGGAACGGTCATTTTGTTTACATTGAAGTCTCTAGTACTTGTAGAGCAAGCAGTTGTAATTTCAGGATCACAACAGTAGAGACATGTACGTTTGTCAACCTTCACAAATAACATAGAATAGAAAGTAACATCTACTCTGTTTCTGAGGTTGCCTTGCCAACATCAAAAAATGTGAGAATAACAAAATATATGTCCAGTGCAAAAAAATCAACCTCTCGTGTAAATGAATGCAGAAATAACAAAAAACAAGAAATAGCAGCGCTAAGTGAATATTTTAGTAAATATAAATTTATAATTCACGTGTATTCTTAGTTTTAATGTGTTTAGAATAGAATAAATTTATTTATTTGTTTGTTAATCCGTTTTCATTTGTCAGTCATATTTGTTTATTTTGGAGGTGGTTTGATGGTTACCGCCATTACTCTACTAATTTGGGAGATTAAGGGAAGATGCCATAAGTATACGTCGTACAAATGTTTTCGACTTAGAGAGTTTGCTCTCCAGCAACTACACGATCACGGAAAAATAACCGAGTAAGCCTTAGAACGGTGGCGGCCGTCAAGAGATGCTCTAAGATCCAAAATCAAGAAGTTACTTCAAAGTTAGAAGCTGAAAATTATTTATTTATTATTCTATGTTGCTAAATTTGTTTTAATATCTCCCGCCAAGAATGTTCGGAATAAAAGTGTTTGGTATTTACTCGATTTGTTTGTGTTTTTTATCACTGAAAAGTAATGGCGCTGATCGCTTGTCAGTGTCCATATATCGGCAACTTTTACCGTTAAAAGATTTTACAATTGGCACAAACACAGGTCCCTAAACGGAGTCATGGAGTTTTTTAACTTCATAAAACACTGCCATTGGCTGAAATTATCACAAACAACATGAAGTTGAAATTAAGAAATAATTTAACTTCATTGCAGTTGCCAAAAATGCTAGATATTCTATGGCAACCCAACACAAGCAGTCAGGAGAAAGAGATAAAAGGATTCCAATAAGAGAGAATAAAAAGTTGGATATTAACCAAATTGAACACACAAGAAACGAAAAAAACTTTCCACCAGGTTGTTCTTTTGATTTCAATTAAAGTTCTGATTAAGAAGAGATAATTGAGTGAATCAATTTATTTATCAGTTTAGTCAGTTATTAAAAGAAATTTTAGATTAAAATCCAAAGTGATATAGCAAGGAACCATACAAGAAAGCACTGTTGTGATTCCAAAGTTAGCACAAATGTTAGTCCCATGTTTATAGTTAGTATCAAGTCTGGTCACAATGTCCTGTCCGAAATGTGAGCCACAACTAAGTCAACACTGCAAAAGACCTCCATTTTCGGAGACATTACGGTATTTTAGTTACTAATTTGACTAATCGTCATCCAACAGTATCGCAATACATCCACCCATAGTACACAATAGGAACCGATTAAAAGGATTAAATGGAAGAGAGATGTGAAACGTGCCAGTACGACCATTGTGCCTTTGTGACCATTTTGACCGTGACTATGCAGTTTTCCGATAAGTATCATTTCATTTATTATAAGTTAGTAGTTTGGTATTTATACTTCATTCTGTATATTTTATTTTTATTTGCAAGATTTGCAAAAAAACAAAATGGAAGTTTTGTCTATCCTGAAAACAGGACCTGGATATGTGGAAAGATTCCAAGAAATGATCCAGACTTTTTCTGGAACTAAATCTGTATCGTTCTAGAAACGATTTAGTTTAAACTTGGACAAATAGAGTCCAAGGTTTAAACTTTTAAAGTTATAATTTTTTTTAATTCTTTAGTTTACTTAAGTTTTCTGCTGTTTTTCAGTAATTTTCAACAGTGTAAAAAGATGGATTTCACCAGAGGAACAAACAGAAACAGGTTTTCTTTTGCTAAAAAATTAATAAATTAATTTTTAATATTTAATTTTCATTTCATTTTTTTTTGTATTGCAGGTATTTAGAAGTGGAGGAATTCTTGGAGTTATATCCAAATTTGGAAACCTATTTTAAAAAAGACAACAGAAAAGAGAGTCCTCTATATGAGTCACATGTAAGATCTTATGTAGTGACAAAATATTTTTACCTACAAGAAAGTGACTTGACAACACTCATGAAAAGCCACCGTTACATCTTAACGCCGATTGTGAAGGTGGTTTCAGCCCATTCATGGTAATTTAATAAAAAGAAAATTATTTTTTAAGAAATTGTCATAAAATAATAGCATTGTAAATCCATACAGCTGTTGTAAACACTAGAACGGCCAGACCATGACCGTTCTAGTGTTAATAAAAAAAAATTAATTGCAGGTCCGTTAAACAAGAGGGCCAGGTTGTGTGTGGCACCTGAGGTTGAACCTGAGGTTAAACCTGTGGTTACTCTGAGACTCAAGAAAAATCGCCGGAGGAGTGGACCCGTCATTTTCCCGACACAAATTTCTCCATTATTCGAGAAGGAGAAATACTACGTGGAAAATATCGACACATTCGAAAGTGTGCAAACGTGATATTTTGGCATATATTCGTCAAAACAATTTGTAACATTTTGGGAGTGCCAAGTCACATTTTTGGAATGAAGATTTGTTTTAACAAGAAGGGAATTGTATTTCAAGCATTGTAAGCATGGATTCGATCAAACGGACACAAAAAGACAGGTTTTTCTTTGCTAAAAAATTAATAAATTAATTTTTAATATTTAGTTTTTATTTTATTTTATTTTTGTATTGCAGGGATTTAGAAGTAGAGGAATTTTTGGAATTATATCCGAATTTGGAGAGTTATTTCAACGACGACAATAGAAGCGAGGGTGCCTTATATGAATCGCATGTAAGAAGTTAAGTGATGACTAAACATTGTATAGGCACATATTGTGCACGTATTGTGCATGTTTGGTGTGTAATTAAAGGTCTGTGCCACCCCCATCCGTGCTTAGAGTTTAACGTGCAAGAAGCCTTGCAGAGAAGTTTTATGTTATCCCTTTGATATTAATAAATAAAAATATATATTTACTGTGGTACATTTTCTTGTTCGTTTTGTTTATCATTACAATAACTGTACTGTATGCAATTTGAGTTTTGCAATTGGGGTTTGCGGAATTAGCAAATTCATAAGCATCATATTGTGTGCTTTGGGACAGTTACCCGATTAAGTAAGTATTGAAAGATAATTCTTTTAGAGTAGAAAAAAACTTAATTCACAGGGTATTTTTAACCTAGGACGAAAAAAATACAAGGAGCACGAGCCGCGGCCACTTGCTGGAGGCAGTGCTAGACTGGAAAGAAATTTAGTACCGGGAAATGATCGAGCCACGGGAACAAATTTATACCGGCCACCGGGAAGTTCCCGGTATCCCACCCGGCCAGTCCAGCATTGGGGTTTTGTGTCAGATAGGCAACAGTAGAACAAGTTATTAATATTGAACCAGAAATATAAATACAAATAGAAAGACAATCGGAAGGTTAGCCCAAGAAGTTTTAAAGAAATGAAAATTGTTGAAAGATTTTTTTTTTCTGTCCATATATCGGGAGGTTTTTAACTTCATAAAACACTGCCATTGGCTGAAATTATCACACAATATGAAGAAGTTGAAATTAAGAAATAATTTAACTTCATTTCAGTTGCCAAAAATGCTTGCTATTCGATGGCAACTCAACACAAGCACAGTCAAAAGAAATTGTGGAAATAGTCAAGAGAAAGAAATAAAAGGATTCCAATAAGAGACAATAAAAAGTTGGATATTAACCAAACTGAACACACAAGAAACGAAAACAACTTTCCACCATGTTGTTGTTATTTTAAACAGCAAAAATTTTTTCTTGCATTTGTTAATCTTATGAGGATTTTTGCAACTCTGGAGAAAGTAATTTTGAAAAAAGTGAAAGCTTCTCAAAGGTTTACAAATATTTTAGTTTAACAACAACTGTCAAAATGACCCAATGGGTTTTTCCAATAGTGTTTTTTGATGCTTTACATCAGAAAACTGCAAACGCGGCATTTTTCTTAAAGAAGAATAAAAAAAGCGAATTAACCTAGAATGAAACCGATCCGACCGGTCCGTGCACGTTCAGAAACACCTTGGGGCGTCCTCAACAAAGATGAAAAGACAAAGAACCACTCCTGGCTTTTAAAGTCCTGTTCCATGGGTCATCCAGAAAAGGGTGACTGAAAAATTTTCCACACTCTCAGAGAAGTCCAACCAAGAGCATTTGAAACGATTGATTACAAATAGAAGAGCAAGAACCTTGACCATCCTCTGAGCCACTGATTACTTTGAAAATAAAAACCAGGGTTCAGAAATCATATCCCAAACTGAACACTTCATGTCATGAAAAATGGCATATTACGAAAACCCACAAGACAAATGCAGTTTCAAATGAAAAATTTGAAAACTTTGAAAAACCACCAAAAAGAACCAAAAAGCTCCAAAAGGCGCATCAAATAATATTCTTGCCAAATAAATACTCAACTGCCACATAACTGAAGAAATACGGAAGAAAATACAATTCGAACTAGGCCTATAGTAGGCCCAAAATGGCGAAAAACAATATCAAAAGAACACATGTAAGAAAATAAATGAATCATTTAGAAATACGAATTCAAACTTGCTGAGAAATTTGCGGAAATGTTAATCCCGTGTTTATGAAACCAACCAACCTTTTGGAAATCAAACGCGAATTAAATAACGCGAAAAACGAACACGACATGATGTCGAAGAGCAAAATCTTGTTGTTCACCTCGCCTTGTGCTGAGCGAGACGAAATTGCGTGACAGATTATTGTTTAGCATCTAGTATTGTTTATAGCATCGTCATAAAACGACCAAAACAATTTTATTTTTAGTTTTTCAATTTTCAATTTGTAGGTGGCGCATCAGGGCCACCACACTAGTGTTCGTCCAAGATTAAATAAACATAAATAAAATGTAACAAAATAAAATAAAAAAAGCAAATTACCTTTATCAGGGCATGCTCCAGTCTCGCTTCGACATCATCGTTTCGCCATTCGTCCGTTTTAGCGACATCTTTGATCCTTTTGTCGCACTTTTGCGCGTACGATAACAAATTTTCGGTCCCTTGAGGGTCGCGATTCCATAACAAATCCTCGCACAACTTCAATAATTCGGGTTCGATGTCGTCGTAAACTGGGAGAGAGCCCGCGTTGACGATTCCCATGTCCATTCCGGCTTTAATCGCGTGGTATAGAAAGACCGAGTGCATTGCTTCGCGAATTACTTCCAAACCGCGGAAGGAAAAGGAGAAATTCGACACTCCACCGCTTATACGACATCCCGGAAGTGTTTTCTGAAATGAAGTCGATTAAAAAGCGCAAAAATTAAGCAAATTTCTTATTCTTCACTTTGATTATTTTCAAGGCATTTATGAATTCCAAGCCGTACGAATTGTGCTCCGCAATTCCAGTCGCAATCGTTAATATATTTGGATCAAAAATGATGTCGTTTGGATTAAATCCGACTTTTTCGACTAAAATTTTGTACGAACGGGTGCAAATTTCGACTTTCCTTTCAGTTTCTGCAGCCTGCAGTTAAAGAAATCATTAAAAACCACTAAAAATCGTTAAAAGTCATTAAAAATCATAGAAAAATCATGAAAAGTCATTAAAAATCATGAAAAATTTATCAAAAGTCATGAAAAATTTATGAAAAATCATGAAAAATTAATGAAAAATCATGACAAATCATAAAAAATCATGAAAAATTATGAAAAATCATAAAAAAAATCATTAAAAAAACATTAAAACAATGTTTAAAAAATCATTAACGTAAAAAAAGTATTAATTTCACCTGTCCCAACTCGTCAAATGCCATCACGACAACAGCGGCACCGAATTTCTTAATAATTTTTGCTTTAGCAACAAAATCTTCTTCCCCTTCTTTCAAACTTATTGAATTAACGATGCATTTTCCTTGAACACATTTGAGACCGGCTTCAATGACGGCAAAATTAGACGAATCAATGCAAATTGGTACCTGACAATAATAAAAAATGGTCAAATTTCATTCGTTATTACTAAATTTGTTTATTACTTTGCAAATTTCAGGTTCGGACGAAACAAAATTCAAAAATTTCGGCATAACTGCTTTCCCGTTCAACATCCCTTCGTCCATGTTGACATCGAGAATTTGCGCACCAAGTTCCACTTGAGACTTGGCAATCGACAGCGCTTCCTAAACACATCGACGTAAGCGATTAATTTATTTACCAAATTTAAATTTATTTAATTTCAAACCTCAAATTTTCCACCGGCGATCAACCGAGCAAATCTCTTTGATCCCGCAACATTACATCGTTCGCCGATGTTAGTGAACAATGTATCACTTCCGAGCCTAGTCGCTTCTAAACCTACAAAGAAATAATTGAATGAATTGAATATGAACTTTTGAAGTGGAAAATTGCTTCTTTTATGCAAAAAAAAGTTCCATTTTCCTTCAATATTATTACCAGAAAGTTGTAAATATTCACTGTACACATGCACGGGTGGTACTCTTGGTGTTTCGCTCTTCATAGCCTCGGCAATCGCCCTGATAAACATTTTTATTTTCAAAAAACACATCCAATTTAAATAATTTATTAATTTACAAACTTAATGTGCTCCGGTGTTGTACCACAACAGCCCCCGACTATATTCACGAGACCGCTCCTAGCAAATTCCTTCATAAATAAAATAAATATAAATAAAAATAAATAATTTTTTTTTAATTTAAACCTTTAATTGACTAGCGATCATTTCCGGAGTTTCGTCGTATCCCCCAAAAGCATTTGGCAAACCTTAAAAATCAATATAAATAAATTAAAAAACGAGAAATTAAAACGAGGCCTAAACGTTTACCAGCATTCGGGTAACAAATCACGTAAGCCGGCGTACACAAACCAATATTTTCGATGAAAGGACGCATTTCTATGGCCCCTAAAGCACAGTTCAAACCGATCCTGAAACAAAAACGAAAAAGAATAATAATTAAAATAATAATTTTGATTATTTTAAGAGGTGTTGTGATTACGCTAAAGGATTTGCGTGCGAAACACTAATAACAAATGCGTCGCCAGTTTGTCCTGAGAGAGTTCGTCCACTTTTATCCACAATTGTCCCTGAAATCTAAAGAAAACAATTAAAACCGACAACACTTTATTCACTAATCGTATTACAATGACTGGAACCGGCTCGTATTTCTCCTCAAATAACGTTTTCACGGCGTAAATAGCGGCCTTTGAATTAGCAGTATCGAATATAGTTTCAATTAAAAGCAAATCGACATCTCCGTCCAATAAACCGCACATTTGTTCGGTGTATGCTGCCACTAATTCATCAAAACCTGCAAATTAACGTGTAAGATATCAATTTTCTTGATTTTTAACGTTTAAAATATCAATTTTCTTGATTTTTAACGTTTAAAATATCAATTTTCTTGACTTTTAACGTTTAAAATATCAATCTTCTTAATTTTTAACGTTTAAAATATCAATTTTCTTGACTTTTAACGTTTAAAATATCAATCTTCTTGATTTTTAACGTTTAAAATATCAATTTTCTTGAATTTTAACGTTTAAAATATCAATCTTCTTGATTTTGAACGTTTAAAATATCAATTTTCTTGAATTTTAACGTATAAAATGTCAATGTTCTTGATTTTTAACGTTAAAAATCCCAATTTTCCTGATTTTTAACGTTGAAACGTCTACAACATCAATTTTCTTTATTTTTAACGCTAAAATACAAATTTTTTCAATTTTTTAAAATAATGTTTATACTTATGTTTCTAAATTCTGGTTTCTCAACCGACGGTGAAATAGATAAAGTTTTATTCGTGGGTCCTACAGATCCCGCCACGAATCGACGGATTCCCGTTGAAGCAAAAACATCATCGGCCGCTCGTCGCGCAATTCTCGCGGATTCATAGTTCAATCTGTAACACTGCGCACAAAAATTAATGATTAATAATAATTAATTAGGGAAGATTTTTCTTTTCTTACAATATGCTCTAATCCGTAATCGGCTTGTGCGATTGACGTGCTACTGAAAGTGTTTGTTTCGATAATATCCGCTCCCACATTCAAATAAGTCTTGAAAAAAGAGAAAATTTTTACTTTCCGATCACCAAGCCGCAACTAATTTACTTTGTGAATGTCGTAGATAATTTCCGGTTGCGTTAAACTCAATAAATCGTTATTTCCTTTGAGACTTTTCGCATGATTTACGAATTCCGAGCCTCGAAATGCATCTTCGTCCAAACGATGCTTTTGGATCATCGTTCCCATGGCGCCATCGATGATCAAAATTCGCTCTTGGATCGCGTTTAAAAGCCTGTTCTCCTTCTCTGAAACAAAAAAATCAAATCAAATTAATAAATATTCATTTTAAGTATTCTTAAAAATTAGGTTTTCATTCGATATGTTCGCAGAAACGAATTATTTCTGTGGTTTACCCGTCATTTTCGAGTGAATCTGATTTTTTTCAGCTGAACAATCGTACAAAGAGTCGTTCAATGTCCAAGGCAAAAATCTGTAATAAGATATATAACATCAGTTTGTCTATTTGATATTTAACGTGTCAAATGTGCGCACTAAAACCGACCAAAACACATAAACTCACCAAACAAAATAAAAAAATAAAAATAAAAATTCAAGAAGTCACAATTGGCTAAAAGCACCCAAATATTTTTTTAAAAATTTATTTGTCCCGATCTTCGTCGACATTCATCCATTAAAACTATTCCATTTATCTAAAACAAACTTTCCAAAACTTTAATTTGATCTTTGAACACCTGTCATAGTAAGTTACCAATCCCCGCATAGATGCGCCGTTAAATTAAACCGTCGCTAGATGTCGCGAAATCCTCATTCCTGATGACGTAAACATCACTGGTGGACTTCGTGGCGTAAAGGAATTGATAGTATTTATTTATTTTATAAAGTTATTACACGTCGATTAATACAAATTCCCCGCACGTTCCAACACCGACGAACCGAACGACTTAATTCGCGACACGAAACAAAACCCTCGGACAATCCACGGTGAGTAAATCGCCGCAATCTGGAAGTTTTTCGCACAAAAATTAAACAAATTTTCCACTTTTTTTTTTCCAGATTAATTGACATGTTGATGAATGAACGATCTGATGAACGCTCCTCGACGTCGTAGGATCGGCTCTGAGACGCAAGTGTGGGAGTCAACTGCAATTTCGTACCCCGTACCGCCCCAGAGTGAATCATCGACCAACAACTCAAAAAATCCGTTAAATTTGTCATCGTTCGAACAGAATTCTGAAATGACATGTCGAGATCGCACCAATGAGTTTATTGGTGCTGTCAAATCGTTGCAAGGACGTCAAGGGAACGGTTTAGTGCCCAACCAACAGTCGCGGAAGATCAGGGGCTTGCAGCAATGGAGCGAGTTCATGAGAGTTGCGAAGTAATTTTCTATTTTTTTGAGTATATTTTAGCATTTTTTGATTAATTTTGTGTTTGTTTTAGGTTGATAGGGAAGGATTTAAGTAGTACATACACGAAGCTTGAAAAACTTGCTATTTGTGAGGGAATGTTTGGTTTTTTGGAGAGTTTTTGATTGATTTTTGTGTGTTTTAGTGGCTAGGAAGAAAAGTTTGTTCGATGATAAGCCGTTGGAGATTCAGGAATTGACGTACATAATTAAACAAGATATCAATAGTTTGAATAAACAAATTTCCCAGTTGCAGGAAGTAAATTGAGTTGTTTTTAAATGAAATTGGAGTTTGAAGTGGTTTTTTTTTTAATGTTTTTGTATTAGTTAGTTAGATCAAGACACCAACATAATGGAAAACACATGCAGTCACATTCCAATTCGGTGGTGGTTTCGCTTCAATCGAAGTTAGCTTTAATGTCCAATGAATTTAAACAAGTATTAGAAGTTAGAACCGAGGTAATTATAAGAGTAAATGCTAAATTTTGTTTCAAAATTGACTTTCTTTGATTTTCATGATTTTCTTGATTTTATTTTTCTGATTTATTTCTGATTTTTCTGATTTATTTCTGATTTTTCTGATTTATTTATGATTTTTCTGATTTATTTATGATTTTTCTGTTTTATTTATGATTTTTCTGTTTTATTTATGATTTTTCTGATTTATTTATGATTTTTCTGATTTATTTATGATTTCTCTGATTTATTTATGATTTTTCTGATTATTTTGTATTTTTCTGATTTATTTATAAAATTATAATTTTCCTGATTTATATCTGATTTTTTGTATTTATTTTGATTTTCTTGATATTTTCTTGATTTTCTTGATATTTTCTTGATATTTTCTTGATTTTCTTGATATTTTCTTGATTTTCTTGATATTTTCTTGATTTTCTTGATATTTTTTGATTTTCTTGATATTTTTTTGATTTTCTTGATATTTTTTGATGTTATTTTATTAGAATTTGAGACACCAGCGCAGTAGAAGAGAACATTTCACTCACGGCCACGTTGCGTCAACATTACCAGCGTCAGCTTCGAGCGGGTACCACCAAGGATCAGTATTATTAGCGGACGAAAGATCGCGAGATGTGACTGACGTTGCCATCAACATGGACCAAATTGCGCGCCCGAATCAATTTCAAGACATGTTAATGATTGAAGAACAAGATTCGTACCTTCAAAGCCGTGCCGACACGATGCAAAACATCGAGACGACCATCGTCGAATTGGGCGGCATTTTTCAACAGTTGGCGCACATGGTCAAGGAACAGGAAGAAATGATTCAGCGGTAACAAATATATAAAAACAAAAATTAATATATATTTGTAAATTGTTTATTAATTTAATTTTCCTATTTTCTTTAGAATCGATTCGAATGTCGAAGATGTTCAAATGAACGTCGAAGGCGCTCACGGGGAAATTTTAAAATATTTTCAATCGGTCACTTCGAATCGTTGGCTCATGATCAAAATTTTCGGAGTGCTCATATTGTTTTTTATATTATTCGTTGTATTTATGGCTTAATTGTTTTTAATTAGGGAAGATTTCGAGCTGTGATAAGAGGCAAACCGCACAACTGTTAGTATCTAACAGTTTACTAATCGATTAATTTATTAGAAAAATATAGGAATAATTTCACTCGTTATTAATTTTCTTTTCGTTTTATTTCGGGGGGGGAAAAGGGTTTGATTTATGTAAAATTGCATTATAAATTGCTTATTGATTCCCTGTATTTGTACAATTTATTAAATTCTTTCCGTGCTTTATTCAATTTTTTCCACACATTTTTCCACCTCTCAAAATGGCGCGTATATGAACAGGATGACGTAATAAATACCCAGAATTCCCTCGCGACAAAAAACAAATGACGCAAACTAATGGCTACTTCCAGCAGCGATGATAGTTGTTCAGCTCCTACAGATTTCAATGTATTTTCATCATTAGAGGAACTGAACTCACGCAGTAGTATTATTTCGGAAAAATGTCCATTATGTATTCAATCTAGACGGAACTTCTACTGCGACGATTGCATTCGTCAAGGAGATTTCATCCACTCCAGCAGTCGATACCCAGAAAGGTGACGCGAAAATGACAGATCAGCTGATGCGATAATTTGTGCACAATGTCGCGATTCCCAACACAATTTAATCATTTTAACCGATTTTGTAACATCTGCAATAATCCGGATGACGCAAGAGTTCGATTAAAATATTTTTAGACATTTTAAATGTAAAAAACAATACGAAAAACAACAACAACAACAACAAATCTCCATTGTTGTCTTTTGTTTCGTTTTGCAGTGTTTTTTATTTGTTTAATTTTCGGTTTGTTTTTCGTTTTAGATATCAAGAGAAGAAGCTGCGATTATTTAAAATCAAAAAGGAGAGATTAAAATATTTGGACAGGTGAAAATTAAATTTAAGAAATGATTTTTTTTTGCGTTTTTGTTTATTTGTTTGTTTTTATCGATTTAAATTGGACAGAATCAATGAAATTTATGGTCGGAAAATCCACCCGTCTAAAATAGTAGGTTTTATTGAATTAGTGCGATTGATTTGCATTTGTTTTGATTTATTAATTAATTTTTTAGAGGAATGATATCAACCGTATAAGGGAAAAACTCACTTTCTTACGTTTAGCCGTCGACGAGCGTAAAGATTCGGTAAAACACAGTAAGTATTTGCAATTTTTGCACGTCTTTACGTAACTCTAAGGGTAATGCGTTACATAATAGAGAGTTTGCGGGATGCATTTTTCCCTTATTTTGCTCTAACGATACACTATTTTAGTGCCATATCGTAAGGGAAAAATCTTTAGTGTATCGTTTTCAACACTAAATTAAATTATAGCGCAGTTTACTATGTGAGAATTGTTCTATCAGTAGTTGGCTAAAATAGTGTAGCGATAAGGGAAAAGTGCAGCCCGCAAAAACTTATTTTATCATTTTTCCCTTACACTATTTTTATACCGTATAGTCTTTAACTGTAAGGGAAAATGCAACTCTCTATTCATGACAAAATAACGTTACGGTAATTAGTTACTTTTTTGGCTAAATAACTGTAACGGTAACGGTTGTAACCCTAAAATTCAACGCGCTAAACTTATTTTTGTGTTTTTAATAGCGAAAGACGAAATTACGAGTTTGCAAGAACAAATCTGCAGTTTCAAGTCCAGAACTCCACTTTTAACGGGGAAATCGAAAAATATGATTTCCCAGATGAACAAAGTGCTGGATAAGACGCGAACTGCGAATAAGAGCTTGCAAGAGGTCCAAGAGACGGTCGGGTGGGTCGTTAAGGAGCACGTGGAAGCTCTGGTTAAATATATATTTCCAATATCAGAGATACGACCTAATAAAAGGTGAGATGTTTTTTATTTTTTGAATGATTGGTGGGATTTTAATGTTTTGTTTTGTTTTAGTGAGCCCGACAGTGGAGCTGAAGATACTGTAACGGCTCTAGCCGAAGCCTCTCGTACTACTTACGTGCATGGACGATGGGTGTACGCGGATAACGTGTGCGATGTGCAATATCAAATAGTGGAATCGTTTCTTCCAGCTAGTGGAGATTATTCCGATTATTCTATTTGGGGTATTGACATTTTTTTTTACAAAAATTAAAATTTCGTCGGAAAATTTTTATGCAGAAAGATGCAATTTTGGACTGAAAGATGCAGTTTTGGACCGAAAGATGCAGTTTTGGACCGAAAGATGCAGTTTTGGTCTGAAAAATGCAATTTTGGACCGAAAAATGCAGTTTTGGACTGACAAAACAATTTTTTGGACAATTTTTTAGTCTGAAAAAAGTGAAAAATGCAATTTTAGACCAAAAATCATACAATTTTAGACTGAAAAATGTTTTTTAGACCAAAAAATGCACGGAAAAATGCCATTTTTAACTGAAAAAGTGGTTTTCTGCAGAAAAAGGCAATTGCATTTTTAATTGCACTGCATTTTTATATTTTAAAAAGTTTTATTTACCGGTGTTTATATATTTTAAAATTAGTTTCTACTACTAAAGACGCTGTACCTGCGGTAGAACTGGCCCATAAGAACCCAGCGTACGCCATAACTGCTGGTTTGACTTACACCACACAACTGATTTGTGTTTTGTCGTTTTTCATGGACTTAGTTTTGCCTCACGAATTAAACTACAGGTAAATAGGAACGGAAATTAGATAATGATTTTTTTTTTAATGTTTTCATATTTTGCTGCGAAATTTCAGTGATTTCTGTGGTCACGAATTAAATAGAGACCGATTCGCGCAGAAGGTGGCGAAAATGAATGCGAACGTGTTGCATTTGTGTTTTCATCATGGGGTGAATCCGGATAAGTTACATCCGAGGCAAACGATCCGGAATCTGTTGCATTTGTTGAATTCAGAAAATTATAATCCACAGAGGTAGATTTATGAGTGGTTTGATTTGATTTGATTTGATTTGATTTGATCGGTTTTTTTGTTGGTGGTTTTAGGCCCGGACTTTACAGGATAGAAATAAATCAATTAAATTCCATGGAAGAATCGCTGAGATCTGATCTGAACTTGTCGGCGTCGAGTGAAGACGAGGACGAAGAAAACGATTTCATCGGCGAATGGGAAAAAGTATTTGAAAACACACACGATCGATGTTCAGAGAATGCAATTTTAGACGGGAAAAAATGCAATTTTAGACAGAAAAATGCAAGTTTAGACTAAAAAGAAAATGCAATTTCAGACCGAAAAAACTGCAAATTTAGACCAAAAACATGCAATTTTAGACCGAAAAAAATGCAATTTTAGACCAAAAACATGCAAAAATGAAATTTTTGATCGAAAAAGGCAATTCAGGACTGGAAAAATGCTATTTTAGACAGAAAAATGCAATTTCAGGCTAGAAAAATGTAATTTCAGACTAGAAAGATGTAATTTCAGGCTAGTAAAATGCAATTTCAGGCTAGTAAAATGCAATTTCAGGCTAGAAAAATGTAATTTCAGGCTAGAAAAATGTAATTTCAGGCTAGAAAAATGTAATTTCAGGCTAGAAAAATGTAATTTCAGGCTAGAAAAATGTAATTTCAGGCTAGAAAAATGTAATTTCAGGCTAGAAAAATGTAATTTCAGGCTAGAAAAATGTAATTTCAGGCTAGAAAAATGTAATTTCAGGCTAGAAAAATGTAATTTCAGGCTAGAAAAATGTAATTTCAGGCTAGAAAAATGTAATTTCATGCTAGAAAAATTCAATTTCAGGCTAGAAAAATGCAATTTTATGAAAAAAGAGTTTATAGAGAAAAAAATTCATTTTTAAATCGAATACGCTCAGTAACGATCCCTGTCGTGTTTTGCAGGTACACAGCGTATCTTGCGAAGAGACGCAGATTCCTTCGAGAGGACTAAGTGCAACCACGGCAGTACAATACAACACGCTTTTCCGACAAAACACACATCCACTGCTTCCACACGCAGCAGCGAGTGCCACTGGAGGGCTGGTCTCCTCAGCTATGGGTGCGGTGACGTCGTGGTGGAAAGGTCTTGGGAAATAACATCATTTCTCCATCTCTTAGTGCCAGTATTTTTCTTCAACTAAATCGATTAAAATAATTAATATCACACCATCAGATTTTTTAAACAACTTTTTGCACACGGTCCGCGAGTGGAGTGGTTTCCGTTTTTAAACGTATCTACAGGTCTAGATACTGTAACATTTCTAAAAGGCTCAAATTTTAGGAATGATTTTTGTAATGTTTTTGTATAGAAGAAAAATATAAATCAATCCCGTTTGAATGTGCATCAACTGTATCATAGTTACAAATATTTTGCTTAGTATATATAAATATAAATAGTGTACAATAAATAAATTTGAAAAAATAAAAAATAACAACTCTTGACCAATTTTTCAACTTTGTCTTATTATAATCGAGAAAACTTTCTTACAATTGATTTCTGTAAAGATTAAAGTGAATAAATCATAACACCAGATGAATATTCAATGTACCTAATTTACATACAATTTGTGGTATGTTTTCATTCCATTTTTTCAGAGCATGATTATAATAATATTAAAGTAAACCCTAAACTAAAATTGTTGACAGTAAAACGAAAGCCCACATTGAAATAAATTTGTTTTTTAAGTAAATTTCATATCACAATAATAATAGTAATTAATAATAATAAATGAAATAAATGCTCCACCAACTCAAAGATTTTACATTTTACAAAGTTACAAAAATATTCATTACCTGCAAATACAATTGAGCAATTTTTATTTTTTTTATCTTTAAATATCCCATTAAATTAAATTAGAAAAAAAAATAATAAAATAATTAAATTAATCGATGAATTTTTAACCAGAAAAATTGAATATTCACAGTATAATAACGTGCGTTATTTTTTTGCGTTTATATAGAATTTATATATTTTTTACAGCTTGATGTTTGTTTGTTTTCCTCGTTTTCGCATTCAATTTGAAGCGCAACTCCAAACAAATTGCTTTCGGAATGAAATGTTTCTCAACACATGATGAATATGTCGCTTATTCTGTATTCAAACTAATTGGATTTGCGATTTGGACCGATTAAGTGGCGAGTTGGGCGAACTGGGACAACTATTGTGCTCCAACAGACCGCCCAGTCCCGCATAGCCCAGCGCCACCGAGTACTCTTCGACGTACTTCAAAAGTTCGTGAGCGGCGATTGATTCGTTGCTGCCCAATGGATTGTACATGATGCAATTTTGAAACAACAGTAAAACGTCCATGAGAAAATGCTTTGTGCTTCGGTATTCCATGTTATTCAACTTAAAGCGCATCGTTGCCAGGTCGATCGGCCTTTTTATCACTTCGTAATAAACCGGAAACTAAAATAAACCCAATTAATCAATTTAAATCGAACGAAAAAACACAAATTTACTTGTTTTTTCCCGACCGGTCGCATGAACGGCCAGCTCTCCTCCTGCCGCGATAAATTGTTTAACATTTGATCACAAAATTTATAATCGACCGGAGCGTCCTTCGACGCCCCCCGACGGACCGGCGGACCGTGTTTTTTCCGCCCACTCATCCAAATTTCTAAAAATTTAAAAAATTTAAAAACAATTCAAGTAAAGAACAATTCCAATTATTTACCATCGTCTTCTATGAGTGGTCGGTCTCTACTTCGCGTTCTTTTGGCGGGGGAACTGTCGGAGGTGCGCGACGCTTTTCGTTTCCTGGGGTTTCTTAGTCGATCTTTCATATTGTGGCCGTTGGAACAAGCGGAGCAATCCCATCGGCCTTTGGGCACCTTGCGCAGCGGCGGATCGACGCACTCCAGATGGAAAGCTAACGGACAACTGTCGCAGCAAATTAAGTGACCGCCACGACCGCACGAATCGCACACATCCTCGTTATTTCCTTCTGATTCGTCGTCCCTACAAGATAAAATTAAAATTAAAATTAAATTAAAATTAATTTAAACATGAAAACTTGCCCGTCGAAATTGTCGTCGTCGTGCAGCGAGAAATTCGAATCGCCGTCCAAATCCGACGTGTTTTCCTGCACGTAATCGACGCTTTCTTCCTCTTCCTCGTTTTCCACGACTTCGCTTTCGTCAGAGATCGAGAGTTTGCGCGCGAGTTTGCGCGGTTTGACGGTCTCCCTGGGCCGGCATTCCAGACAGAACCAATCGCCGTCAGGAATTTCCTTCATTAAATGAAAAATTAAATTGATTAAAATTAATTTGAATGATTTTTCTTTTTCCGACTAACAGTGAGTGGTGGCTTGAGGCAATACATGTGATGACCGCGGTTGCACTCATCGCATAAGAGCATGCGTTCTGCATCTCCTCTCCTGTGGCAAATGCGGCACCGGGCGTTTAATGCGGAGAGCGACCACGCCACACTGCGTTCCAACGTGCTCAGATGTATGAAAACTTGCGACAAGCTCGTGCACTGCATCACTGATTCCTCCCACCGTTCGTAAACGGTCGCGACGCTCTTCGTTTTGCTTTCCTTCTCGTTTTCTTTTTCTAAAAACAGAAAAAAACTCAATAAACTTTATTTTTATTTTAAATTTTAATCAAACCTACCAATTTCTTCATCTTTAATGACATCTTTCTCCTTCTTTCCTTTCTTGGTGTCAATTTTCAGTTTCTTTTTCGTGCCCTCGACGTCGTCCCCTGCATTGCGCAAACAAATTAATTTCTCCACCAAATTCCGTAATTAAATCGATTAAATTTACCTAACGGAGGTCGAAAATATTTATTCTCGACACCCTGCGCGATTTGTAAGAGCGCGCTGGCCAAATCCCTTACAGTTTGATTCACATTTAATGGCGCACCACTTTCCTGTTCTAACGGCATCTCTGGCTCCGTTGTGTCCATCGGAGTTCCCCTAACATTTACAATAAGTAAATATAAAAATTAAAACTCAAAATCAAATAAAAATTAAAAGAAATACCTCCCGCTGTCCGAATCTTGGTCAACATGATTGTTTTCATGCTTTTGTTGGCCCCATTTCAAACCATCGCACAGCATGTCGTACGACCGCCCTAAAATCGCCTTCCTCCACGCATCCCTATCATGCACCTTCAAGAAAAAAAAGGTAAACAATCAAACTACAATTAGCATTTTTCAATGTAAAATTGCATTTTCCTCATTTTTTGCCTAAAAAGGAGGAATTGGGCATAAAAATGAATTTCCACGGTCTAAAATTGCACTTTTCTGCATAAAAATGAATTTCCACGGTCTAAAATTGCACTTTTCTGCATAAAAATGAATTTCCACAGTCTAAACTTGCACTTTTCTGCATAAAAATGAATTTCCACGGTCTAAAATTGCACTTTTCTGCATAAAAATGAATTTCCACGGTCTAAAATTGCACTTTTCTGCATAAAAATAAATTTCCACGGTCTAAAATTGCACTTTTCTGCATAAAAATGAATTTCCACGGTCTAAAATTGCACTTTTCTGCATAAAAATGAATTTCCACGGTCTAAAATTGCACTTTTCTGCATAAAAATGGATATCTACGGTCTAAAATGTAATGTTTCTGCCTAAAAGTGATTTCAGTGCTTAGAATAGCATTTCTCTGCCTCAAAATAAATTTATACGATATATAATTGTAATTTTCTGTCTAAAAATGCATTTCCACAGTCTAAAAATGCATTTCCACAGTCTAAAAATGCATTTCCACAGTCTAAAAATGCATTTCCACAGTCTAAAAATGCATTTCCACAGTCTAAAAATGCATTTCCACAGTCTAAAAATGCATTTCCACAGTCTAAAAATGCATTTCCACAGTCTAAAAATGCATTTCCACAGTCTAAAAATGCATTTCCACAGTCTAAAAATGCATTTCCACAGTCTAAAAATGCATTTCCACAGTCTAAAAATGCATTTCCACAGTCTAAAAATGCATTTCCACAGTCTAAAAATGCATTTCCAGTCTAAAAATGCGTTTCTACAGTCTAAACAAAACAAAAAAAACACCACATAAAACAAACTCTTACTTTTATCGACCCCAAACTTCCGGCGAATATTCTCTCTTCAATATCAAGCAGCATTTCACGCAACGACGACTCCATTCCCCCTTCCACCTTCGCCGCGACCCCGTTCACTTCCTTCACTTCCTTCACCTCCTCCCCACCGGAACCATTGGCGACATCAGGCACAACACGATCATCCTCCTCATCATCATCCTGCACGCAGCAGTTGACGACCTGCAAAGAACACTGCGAAATCGAGCGCGCAATCCTCGTCTTGTCCTGGTAAAGCGACTCCTTGAGCGCGCTCTCCCTGAACCCGCGCCGGTTCAAACTCGCCACCAGAGCGTCGAGTTGATCAACCGAGCTCAGACACGACCAGCGCGTTCTGCGAGCTCTAAGTCCATCATTATGTACAGGGCAATTGTCAACATTGGCAGTGCACTTCCCCACAGTCCCGCACTCGTCACCGACACAACTCGTAGTCAAATTCAAATCACTATCGACATTGTTTTCACTTTGTACACGAGGATTCGTCGCAGTTTCGTCGCCGTTCGTTTCTTCTTTGTGGACGATCGGGGTCGGCTCGAGTAGACATTTTCCCAGGTATCCGTCGTCGTCCTCCACGTAGAGACCCGAAACGGTGTCGAAAATCCAGAACCTCCGGTAGCATCGGTCGCGCCCGATCGGTTGGTTGCCGGTGCTCGATTGGTACTCGGAGATTATTTCTAGTAGTTCGCGTTTCTTGACGGTTTCGCGTTTCTGCTGCGCCGTTTCTTCAGCCGTCCGTTTCTTGTTTTTCGTTTCATGATTCACACTGAAGGAAAAATGTTTAGTTTTAGAATTTTATCATTAATTAATTACTGTATTTCAAAAATTGTGCACCCGCGCACTATCGGCAGAATCACGTTATTAGCCAGAAATTTGTTTTTCATCCTAAAATTTTCGTCTAAAATTTCAATTTTTCGTCTCAAAATTCAATTTTTCGTCTAAAAATTCAATTTTTCGTCTCAAAATTCAATTTTTCATCTAAAAATTCAATTTTTCATCCTAAAATTTTAACTTTTCGTCCAAAAATTCGATTTTTCGTCCAGAAAAATCAATTTTTCGTTTAAAAATTCAATTTTTCGTTTAAAAATTCAATTTTTCGTTTAAAAATTCAATTTTTCGTTTAAAAATTCAATTTTTCGTTTAAAAATTCAATTTTTCGTTTAAAAATTCAATTTTTTATCCAGTTGCTATTATAATACCCCGCGTTATAATGGAGACCCACATACTAATGATAAATTTTACTTTTCCCCGCATTTAAACAGAGGCCAATGCACAAATTGAGGAAATACTGTAATTTCATGCAATTTTTTCAGGTTTTTACCCATTTATCTCTTCTCCGGTTTCACTTTTTTGCTGCAACCTGAGCGCCGTTTCCTCTCTCTCCTTGCGTTGTTCAGCCCACTGGATTTGCTTGAGTTCAATTCGTGCGTTTCGAACTTTCTCAAAGTTCTCCTCAATTTGGTATCGCAACGTCGAGAAGTTCAGAAGTTGATTGATAAGAACGTGCAACACTTTTAGCCTCTCCCCTAAAAAAAAAAAATTAAAATTAAAAAAAAAATTTTAAAATAAATTTACAAAAAAATTAACCTGGATTGAAATCAAAAATAGATTTAGTGTCCAACGACTTGAGTAAACTCGGATCACAAAGACGTAATTGAAGGCCAGGATCGTCAAAAGGAGTGTAGGAGCTTTTAGTTTGAGGATTCAACTTCAGGTGTGCAAACTGGCTTCCAAACGATAAGAAATGGAGTCGGAGTACTTCGGATATGGTGAAACAGTCCAAAGCCAAGTGTTTAAGGCTTAAACCTTGATGGCGTTGTGACCAGGCCGCTGCAACGGTTGCGGCTTGCACCGCTTGTAAGACCGTCGAATCGCATTCGTCGTCGCAGCCTTCGAAAACATCTAAAAAATCAAACAAAAATCCATAAAAATTTCGAAAAACAATGAAAAAAGTTTGTAAAAATTGTAAAAATTTCAATAATCCAGTTATAAAACACTTTTAAACCATTTTATTTCATATACCCGGTGACTGTAAAGGATGAGGCTCTAATTCGGGTTGTTCGTTATCTTGCAACGTAAAAATAGACTGAAGAAAGAATTGAATAAGATCTCCTAAAATCCCACGAACGTTTGTTTCCATCAATGCCTTTTCTAGATCACCTATATAAAAAAAATTCGAAATAAATTCAAAACCAATTCAAAAAAATACAAAAACTGATTTACCAAATTCAAACCCGTGAGGAAAAGCGTTCTCGAAATTCAAAAGTTCGCCAAATATGTGAAGAAATTCGAGCACCATAACGGCATCGCCGAACAACTCGTTTGGAAATTTACATTTCACCGGCACCAGTGTCGGCAATTCCTAAAATAAAACAAATTATTAAAATTACAATAAATAAATTACTTTAAAATAAATAAATCTACTTTTAAATCATCACACTCTAAATCGTCTCGCGGTCTCGCCCATTCCCTCAAAACCTCCGCCCGTAACCGCCGTTCCTCGCGTTTTCGCTCCCGTTCCTGAATTGTCCACGAAAAAATCAATTTATTAATTTTTCACACTTTGGTAAACGCTTAAATGCCTTTTCTCGCTCTTCTTTTCGTCGCTGCTTCTCGTCCTCCCTTAATTTTTGCCTCATTTCCAGTTGTTTTCGCATTTCCTTTATGTCGTCGATAGTAATTTGTTTGCTTTTCGACTCTCGGCCTAGAAAATAACAATGGTGATGTTAAAAATGTGAAAAAGCGATTAAAACGCGATTGTTTACTCTTTTTTGAGTCGGATTTGGTTTTTGAAGAATGAGATCCGTTCAAGGTGGGTTTTGATTTCGTATTTTTAACCGAGGTCGCTTTTTTGTTTGATGATCGTGGAAACTTCGGCAACGGACCGACAAAAATATCGGAAAAAGAAATGACCGATATATTGCATTTCTTCTCGATGGTTTTCTGTAAATTTAATGTTAAAATAAATTTTTTCAATTAATAAATAAGGCTTCAAAACATCAATTGCGGACGTACTTTTAACTTCCAAACGCCGTCTCTCGATTCACAATATTGTTTCAAAAATAATTTAATTTTTTCCCGAGTAAATATTCCTTTCTTCCTCCTATTTCATAAAATAAAATTAAATAACATTTTTTTAAAAAATCAAGAAAAGTTCATAAATTTCACGAAAAATTCACAAATTTCACGAAAATTTCACAAATTTCACAAATTTCACGAAAAATTCACAAATTTCACGAAAAATTCACGAAAAATTCACAAATTTCACGAAAAATTCACAAATTTCACGAAAAATTCACAAATTTCACGAAAAATTCACAAATTTCACGAAAAATTCACAAATTTCACGAAAAATCACAAATTTCACGAAAAATTCACAAATTTCACGAAAAATTCACAAATTTCACGAAAAATTCACAAATTTCACGAAAAATTCACAAATTTCACGAAAAATTCACAAATTTCACGAAAAATTCACAAATTTCACGAAAAATTCACAAATTTTACGAAAAATCACAAATTTCACGAAAAATTCACAAATTTCACGAAAAATTCACAAATTTCACGAAAAATTCACAAATTTCACGAAAAATTCACAAATTTCACGAAAAATTCACAAATTTAAACAAAAATTCACAAATTTAAACAAAAATTCATAAATTTCAACAAAAATTCACAAATTTCAACAAAAATTCATAAATTTCAACAAAAAATTCTTAAATTTCAATTAAAAACAAATTATTTACATCATGCTTTCGCAAGATAAAGTATTTCTACTTTCGTCCCTGACATTCATCACATCGTATCGATAAACTCCCGGATCGAGGCCATTTTGTTTCTTCTTTTCATTTTCATTCCTAAAAATCAATCCAAATAAAATCAAAAAAAAATCTCCCACCACAAAAATTCAAATCCATTAAATAAATACCCGGTCGAATCGTCCACGTCGCTACTCGAATCATCATTATGATACCCATTACACATATTCGAATTTTGCGCGGATACCTTGATAACTTCGCAAAAAATCCTTTAAAAAAGAGAGAAAAAAAAGAAAAAAATCAATAAATAATCGATCAATACAATCAATACGAATTTAGTCACCTATGACCTTCGATAACACCCTCGATTTCCTCCCCGACGAAAAATCGATCACGTGAAAACCCATAAACATCGTCGCACATATCGGCCAATCTGCCCCGGTGCGTTAAAGTGGACAAATACAAAACAGGAATTTTCAACGAATCTGGAAACGACTTCAAACATCGTCTAGCACGCGCCTCCGAATCCAATGCTTCTTGGTACGTCAAGCCCGGTTTACCCGTCAACTGACACGTCCATACCAGACTATTACACAGAATGACACGTCGAAAAAATTCACTGAAAACAAAAAAATTTTAAAAATTTTAAAAAAAAATTTTAAAAAGATTTTTAAAAAAAATAAAATTAAACGCATAACCGACCATGTTGAACACAATTTACACAATGTCTTAAATTCTCACATTTTCTTAATTTTTCCAAACAAATAAAATCATAAACAAATAATTTTTTAAGCCTAACCAACATCGGGCGAAATTTGTCGATAGAAAGCCGAAATGAAATAGAAAATAAAAAAGACAAAAAACGTGAAAATTCGTGTCAAATTCAACATTTTCGAGCGACTAAAACTTACTCATAATCACGAAAAACCTCCTTGGTTAATTGACAAAAGAAAAGTTCCTCTTCGGGATCCAAATCGGGAGGAAGCTTTTGTTTCAAGAATGGCTGTCTCTTCAGCAAAGGCATGTTGGATTTTTGGAGGGAAACGAGATCGGTTGTTTACTCGATTCAAACGGTGATAGAAGCCGGTTTCGTACACGCTTCGTATAAATGGATGATTCAATTCGATCTACGCACGGTTATTGGGTGTCGGTCGGCGCTTTTTCGCGGCGAAAAGTCACTTGAGATCAGAGATATATTCCTCGTCCATCACATTGCTCTGGATCCTCCTCGTGCGGCAAGTCAACGCGACTGCTGCATTCGCGGGTTGGCACGGCCGAAATATTAGAAACTCCATTTTCGTTTGTATCAAGTGTGAAAAACTTTTCGGTTTCGAGGGAAATTAATTGACAAATGTTTTTTTCGGCTTTTGCAAAGTGTTGGGTCGAGGGGTATTTTGTAATTTGTTTTTTTTTTCGGGGTCAGGGTGAATGATTAGGTGAATACTCTTTGTAAAGCCGAAGCGGCCATTGTAACGACTCTTCCGATTGGCTGTTTGGAGGAAAATGGCGGATACGGTTGATGGTTTTGATAAAAGATGGCGGTGGAATGTTGATTTTGTTTTGGGATTAAATGTTTGTTTGTGATGGTTGGAAATGAGGAAAACGACAAGATTTTGTTTTTTTTTAAATAAATTATTCTTTTTATTTTTTATTTTTTATTTAATTCCAACTTTTCCCAGACGAGAATCAGTCTTGGGATTGGCTGTTATGGTCTGAACAGCGACAATGGCTTCGTTGATTTTCGTCTGCAGGTCGCGTAAATCTCTAATGTATAGCAATCGCAAGATTTTGGCCGCTTGATTCAGAACGTAATCGCCAGTGTCGAATCCTAGGTCGGATTCTTGGATTGGGAATGGCTTTCCTTCTGCGCATGCGCCGCCAATTTGTTTCATTCCCTCGGCTGACAGTTGTTCGTTGATAATTCGACGAAGCGCCTGAAAAATATTAAAAAATAAATTTATTTATTTTTACATTTTTAATTATATATGGAATAAATATTTACTCGAAGTGTGATTAAATGATCGGGATGTTTGCACATGCTTATCAATTGGGCGATCGCATTCACGCCCTGTTTGAATTCGTCGGAATTGACTAAAAATTTTATTGAAAAGATAAATGAAGAAATGGGAATATGTTTTCGAATATTTTATGATTTAAACTTACAGTCGAGATTATCCAGAGGATTGGTTGACACGACTTGAGGGATCGACATTTGGTTGATGTTTTCAGCCGTTTTTTCGCCGTATTTCTCAACTGTAGTTCAAATAAATTCAGTTTAGAACACATGAAATTGATATTTTATGCAATGCTGTGGAAAAATGTAATTTTTATGCCTAAAATTATTCATTTTGTGCCTGAACAATTAACTTTTGTGCCTGAACAATTAATTTTTGTGCCTGAAAAATTCATTTGTGTGTCTGAAAAATTAATTTTTGTGTCTGAAAAATTTATTTTTGTGCCTAAAAAATCATTTTTGCGCAGAAAAATTCAAATTTGAGCCTAAAAATACTCATTTTTGTGCAGAAAAACCAATTTCTGTGTCTAAAATTCGTTTTGAGGCTAAAACAAATTCATTTTTATGCCTAAAACTTCATTTTTGAGCCTAAAACTTAATTTTTGTACATGAAAATCAATTTTTTGACTCAATTTTTGCATTTTAAGATGCATTTCAGCATTCATTGCTTCTAAACTAATTACTTTTTCATCAAAAATATAAAATTTTCGTCTAAAAAGTGAATTTTTAATTTATTTTGCTTCGCACCGGCTACCAAAGTAGCTTGCTGCGGCTCGCATTTTATGTTTACCATTTTCGCCGTACTCCGCTCGTACTGCCAATCCTAAAAGCCAGTCTGTGACAGCTTCGATCTCTTTCGCATCATGCGGACAATCCAGATCTTTTAAATACTATTTTTCGTTCAAAAAAAAAAAACATTATTAACCATATACAAATCCAAATTTACAATTTCTTCACTTTCTTAAAGTGTTTTTGCCAATCATTAGCCGCAATGTTTTTTAATTTTCCCCTGTCTTCTATTTTGTAATGTCTCACTTTCTGGTCTTCAATCCACACGACCAATGTACGAAATTGTTTCTCGTCTGAAAGAATAATGCAAAAATCGGTTAATAAATTCAAATTTAAACACGTGTTAAATCAATATTCACCGTGCACATTGAAAGAGTCGGGACTGTGAAAATCTAGAGCTAATAATTTCCTTTTAAACATGTTTGTATATTTTAGTAGTTTGACGATAATAACCACAGATCCTTGCAATGGCCGCCGCTTACGGCGCGCTGTTAAAAAAGTGTCCTAATAAATCCAAATTCAATAAACGTCATTTATTAATTTATGCATATATTTTATTTTTATTTTAAATTTAAATTCACGTGGATTCAATTTTTTTTTTCAATTAGAGACTCAAATAAATTTTTTCTTTTATTTGTAGTTGTTTAAATTCCCGACAGGTGGCGACAATTGATATTGAGCGAGATACAGAGCGAGAGTTTTAATTGTTACAAATAGACTGATACCGGTTCGGCTACCTACAGCTGAGATATTTTACTGGTTTTTCACAGTTTCGAAGGTAAAACCTTTCCAAAACAGTTGTTATAAATCATTTATATCTCATAATTTCGTTGTGTTTATTTATCAATGCAGATACAGATGACCGAGATTCAAACATGGTGCCTAAACGAAAATATTTATTGAGAAACAGCAACGCCAAAAGAAAGAAATTCGACGAGGTGTGAATGAAATAACACTTAATTAATAATTTATTAATATTTTATTTAAATTTGTCGTTACAGCAATTAATTGTTCTTTCCCCATGCACGGAAGTAACAAATTCCGAAAGCGAAACCGAAACCACAACCAGTGATAGCGACGACACCTACGAGGCATCAGAGTCCGAACTCGAACCAATTCTGCAGGAACCGGATCCAGCTAATCATGACGTCAAACCAGATACCAGTGAGAACCAACGAGAGATTGGCGATGACGTCACGAAACCCTTGGTTACGTCATCAGACAACGAGATCTACTGCAGGAAGTTAACCAATGCTATGAGAAATAAATCAGAAGATTGGTTTTTCAATTTCAGTGCTACTGAGAACGAGTGCGCACTAAGAATGTTGAATAAAGAGCATATCGAAGTGACCGCGACCAAAAGACACGACCATTTTTATTTGGAAATCGAAGTCGATGGCGACAAGATTTCGCCTTACAATCCATTTTGGTTGAAGCAATTCGTGTGTGTCACAGAAACGGGTCTATACGAATTGTTAAAATACCTAAATAATTGGAACCAATGTCCGAAAATCAACCGGGAAAAATGCTTAATAATTTGCGAAAAACCGGCCGTGTTTTGCGCCATTTGTAGAGAGGGGGAGAACTATAAATGTATCGTGTCTTATGATGTCAAGCTACAATGTATGACGTCACACGACGAAGCATAGAAAAGAAATGGCCGCCAAAAAACGGAATGATAAAACCGAAAAATTCTGTTAAATCATTGAAATTAAACGGAAAAAAATGCGTTTAATGTTGAAAATATTATTTAAGGTTGTAAAAATTATCGTTTATTTGTTTGTGATTATAATATAATTTATAAAAATGATTTTTTCTCAATAAAATTTAATAATATCAATAAAATTGCTTTTTTTTACGAAATTATTTAATTTGAGAAGGAATTTTTACGCAAACTAAATCCGCTCCGTTCTCGTCAACAAGTTCGTATTTTATGGTAACTGCCAACTAGAAAAATAAATAAATAAATAAATTGGAAATTTTAGTTAATTTTGAAGTCAGCTCAAGACAAGCATTTTAAATATGCTGTTTAGTCTAAATTCTTTTACAAATGCGCCTAGTGTTTTTACCTTTGGATAGCTAGGCAATATGGCCATCTCTTTATGATATTGGTACTCGGTACCATCCGCTAATGGGCATGTAAGGCCACTGTCTTGACATGCATCGGGGTTCGGTAGTGGGAAAGGAAATGGAAGGCCGCCTATTATTCCATGTATTTCGGCTTTAACTGATTGAGCAGCTTCCTCTATGAAAAAAGAAAATATGTAAAATTAATTTTTGATTTTAACACGATTTTAGGGCGTGTTGTGATGACAGAACGTCATTCAGTTGCAACACAAATCAAAACCAATGAAATTATATAATTGTAAATTCTGGTTTTAATTTTATTTAGAATTTATTTGTGTGTTAGAATTTTAAAACTGCAAATTTGTTCGTGTTGTTAGAACAATAACTTTGTTTTGTGTTGAAACAATCGTTTTGTTTTGTGTTGCAGCAATGGTTTAGTCTGTGTTGAACAATTGTTGTTCATTTCACATTTTTACTTGATTTAAATGTGATTTTGATGGTAACGTTTTGGCCTGATGGTAAAATACAAACAGTTCCACAAGGTGGAACCATTTCAACGTTTTCTAACGTGCCTGTCTTGGAACCTATAAAATAAAATAGAATTTTAATTTTTTAAAAGTAAATTAATCAGATTGTTATGTGCACTAATTTTTCTTACCACAATCGGTATATTTGACGTTAGCATGACCCGAGTTAGTGAAAAACACAAGTACGGCTGAGACAATAACCAAGAATGTTTTCGCTGCCATCATGTTAAACAGAAGTAATCAGATTCAGTCGAGAGTAAATATCGATAGGAAATGAATTGTTCCCGATTAAACTTATCAGATAAGAGTGATCATGTTGATTTGATTCAAACAAGCTGATTCTGAGTCATAACTTGAGTGAAACTCACGTGGTGTATCAGGTTTTCTCATAACCCAAGATTATTTTTTGTTTCTTATAAAGTTCAGAAATTATTAATTCAGTTAAGTTCAATTACAAAATACTAATTTAGTAAATTAAAATAATAATATTAAAATAATAATATTTTTTGTCATTTCAACATTTCATCGCCATGTTTTTTTAATGACGTCACTTCAATTTCGATTTCCGGTAGTTTCGGTTTTAGTGATATCGTTTTTAATTTTCAAAACAAGATCAGATAACGACAAACAATCGATACTTATCTTGACAATTGGTTAGAATTGGGATAGAATTTCAAGTTTTCATGACATAACAAATATGGCAGTGCACTGAGCTATGCTAGCAATGTTTATGCGACATATAAGAAAACTGTCGAAGCCTTCCATCAACAAAGATGAAGTGGATTTTGAAGAAGAAATCACTACATTTAGGTAATATTTATTTCCCCACCAAAAATATACTTGGAAAAATACCCCAAAAAAATTAATTTATAAAAAAAAAGTTAAAATTTCCTCCCATTGGGCATTCCACCTTTTAGTTAAACCCAAGGTGCAGTATCTAGTCCATGTGCGACTTCTCAATAACAATACTCCAATATTTTAATTTTCAAAACTCATAAAACTCTTTGTTATTTTTTTAAATAAAATATTTTGTCAGCATTAAAAATTAATTTTTTATTAATAAATAATTTCTAAAAAAAAGTCAGACAATATTTAGTCAAAATTTCGTACACAGCGCCCCCGTTCGCCATTTTCAATTTGGGAGTCGGGTCTGTCAATGACCCTATTAAGCGTTTGTAGTTTTATTTTTTAGTAAATGAAGGTTTTAAGACATGTAAAAAAGGGTGTTAGTCCTAATCAAGGTAGTCATGTTTAGCAAGAAGCCGCATGCAGACATCAAAAAGTCGACGCAGAAGATCCTGGACTGCAAAAAGGACACGGCAACTCGTCTAAAACACCTCCGAGTTGTCCTGGGTGAGTAAACAGCACGGAAAATGCCACCCGAAACAACACATCCCCATCGAGCAACTCCATTGAGCGTTGTGCGTACTGTGCATCCATTTCCTGCTCGTTCAATTGCAATTCCGCGCAATCAAAGCCAAAGTCGCTTTTCTTTTGATGACAATTTACCAAGTGTTGCTATGGAGTTGTTCGGTTTGTGTTGTTATTCAATTAAGGGAAGGAAATTGGTGTTTTCATTATTGATTGGTGTTAATTTTGGTTTTTTTTTCTTGTTTTTTTTTATTTTGCAGATAATGTCGATGTTGCAGAATCGAAGACGTTTTTCGAAGCGAATCATAGCCACATTTATTATATATTTTATGATCAGTTCATTACTGTTGAAAATTGCATTAAACAAAAAGGTGGAGTGTTTGATTTGACGCAGAGGCGGATCAAGAAGACGTACAAAGGGGTGGACATTTCGGTTCAATTTTTCAAACAGAAAAAATGGATGTTTTGGGCTAAAAATTGGATGTTTTGGGTTAATAATTGGATATTTTGGGTTCAAAAATGATCGTTTTTGGCCTCAGAATGAATATTTTGGTGTCAGAATGAATATTTTGATCTCAGAAAAAATATTTTAGACTTAGAATGAATTTTTTGGTCTCGATGAATTTTCGGTCCCAAAAATAAATTTTCGGTCTAAAAAATGAATTTTTTGTCCTAAAAAAATGAAATTTTGGTTTAAAGAGGAATTTTCGGTTCAAAAAATGAATTTTCGGTTCAAAAAATGAATTTTCGGTTCAAAAAATGAATTTTCGGTTCAAAAAATGAATTTTCGGTTCCAAAAATGAATTTTTGGTCCAAAAAAAATTAAACTTTGGTTCAAAAAATTAATTTTTTTATTAATTTTCCATGGCACCCCACTTGATCCGTCTCTGATTTGATGTTTGTTTTGTTGTTTTTGATGTAACACACCTGGCGGTCGCCATTTTTATTTCTTTCAGCTCATAAATCTCATCGGGAAGAATTGGACTCGGTTCTGTATATATTCGAGAAGATTATAGTTTTATTACCGGAATTATTAGCAAAGAAATGGCAATGTCATAGTTTAGGAAGAATTATTAAAAAGTTGTTGCATCCTGGGAACAATTTCAAAGTGATTTAAAAATAGACGTATTTTTAAAATGATTTAAAACGTTGATTTTATTTTTTTGTATTTTTTTTCAGTTGAGACGAGAGGCAATGCGTCTTTTTCTTTTGTGGTATCAAACTTTGGGCGAAACTGCGCCGACGGAACTTCATTATATATTTAGTTGTTTGGTTCCCGGAATACAAAATAAGTTTACGCTCGAATCTATAATTAGTGGCTCGATAGGAGCTGATAAACATTCCACAGAAATGGGTAGAAAATGGATTTTTATTTTTATTTTTTAAATTAATTGATTTATACATTTTTTTGGAATAGTTGCTGTAAATCCTATTGAAATTTATCCACTTCTTCCGCCTCAGATTGGCGAAAAACAACTCGAAAATTTGACTCAATTTTTCCTGGAAAATCTTTTAGATTTAATGGTTACTCAAGTAATTTTTTTTTTTTAAATATTGTTTTTATTTTTTTTGAATATGATTGATTTTATTTTGATTTTGATTTTGATTTTATTTTTATTTTTATTTTTTAGGTGATTAGAATTGAGTGGCGAGATAAGTCTAGTTTTAAACAGCAAAGTTGTTTCAATTTCTTGTTTGAAAGGTTTAAAAAGCACTATTTATTGTTGATTTTTCCTGATTTTTCATGGACTACTAGTTTATACAAGCCTAACTTAGGTAAAGTATTTATTGATAGAAAATCGGAGCCGTAGCAAACACGCATGTGCCAAAATGCACTTTTAAATTTGGACAAAATTGTGTATTTTTAGACTAAATTTGGACACATTTGTACATTTTTAGACTAAATTTGGACAAATTTTGACATTTTTAGACTAAATTTGGACAAATTTTGACATTTTTAGACTAAATTTTGACAAATTTGGATATTTTTAGACTAAATTTGAACAAATTTTGACATTTTTAGACTAAATTTAGACAAATTTGGATATTTTAAGACTAAATTTGTTTAAAATTTGCCATTTTTGTACTAAATTTGGGCAAAATTTGCTATTTTTAGACTAAATTTGGGCAAAATTTGCTATTTTTATACTAAATTTGGGCAAAATTTGCTATTTTTAGACTAAATTTGGGCAAAATTTGATAATTTTAGACTAAATTTTGACAAACTTTGATAATTTTAGACTAAATTTGTTAAAAATTGGCCAAAATTTAATATTTTTAGAGAGATTAATGACAAAATTAGACATTTTTAAACAAAAATTGGACAAAATTGGACATTTTTAAACACTAAATTTGGACAAATTTTGACATTTTTAGACTAAATTTGGACAAATTTTGACATTTTTAGACTAAATTTTGACAAATTTGGATATTTTTAGACTAAATTTGAACAAATTTTGACATTTTTAGACTAAATTTAGACAAATTTGGATATTTTAAGACTAAATTTGTTTAAAATTTGCCATTTTTGTACTAAATTTGGGCAAAATTTGCTATTTTTAGACTAAATTTGGGCAAAATTTGCTATTTTTATACTAAATTTGGGCAAAATTTGCTATTTTTATACTAAATTTGGGCAAAATTTGATAATTTTAGACTAAATTTTGACAAACTTTGATAATTTTAGACTAAATTTGTTAAAAATTGGCCAAAATTTAATATTTTTAGAGAGATTAATGACAAAATTAGACATTTTTAAACAAAAATTGGACAAAATTGGACATTTTTAAACACTAAATTTGGACAAATTTTGACATTTTTAGACTAAATTTGGACAAATTTTGACATTTTTAGACTAAATTTTGACAAATTTGGATATTTTTAGACTAAATTTGAACAAATTTTGACATTTTTAGACTAAATTTAGACAAATTTGGATATTTTAAGACTAAATTTGTTTAAAATTTGCCATTTTTGTACTAAATTTGGGCAAAATTTGCTATTTTTAGACTAAATTTGGGCAAAATTTGCTATTTTTATACTAAATTTGGGCAAAATTTGCTATTTTTAGACTAAATTTGGGCAAAATTTGATAATTTTAGACTAAATTTTGACAAACTTTGATAATTTTAGACTAAATTTGTTAAAAATTGGCCAAAATTTAATATTTTTAGAGAGATTAATGACAAAATTAGACATTTTTAAACAAAAATTGGACAAAATTGGACATTTTTAAACAAAAATTGGACAAAATTGGGCATTTTTAAACTAAAATTGGACAAAATTGGACATTTTTAAACTAAAATTGGACAAAATTGGACATTTTTAAACTAAAATTGGACAAAATTGGACATTTTTAAACTAAATTTGGACAAAATTGGACATTTTTAAACGAAAATTGAACAAAATTGGACATTTTTCGACAAAAATTGGGAAAAATAGAAAAATATCAATCACGTGAAAAAATAAAATTTAATCTCAAAAATTGACATAATGCAACGCTTGCTGCGGGGAAGTGCACAAAATCCTCATAATTTGTTGATTAATTCATTTTACACGCAGATTTACCCGATCTCAGAGCCGACACAGAGGAGGAAAATAGGCTAGATTACGGTCTCATGGGGTCATCTTTAAATAAAATTGTAGTTATTCAATGGATTTCAAATTTCATTCACATGTGGAGAGTTGAAGTGCCAATTCGAACTTTAGTGTAATAATAATAATAATAATTTTAATCAAATATTTTTACAAATTTAAAATTGTTTTCTTTGATTTTAGACCTGTAGTGGACGATTCAACACCGCAAGATCAAAAAGGATTTGAATCGAGTGCAGAAAAAGAATCAAATTGTTCTTACAACAGTAGCGAGTATCCTACGTACATGGAGTACATGATCGCTAGAGATACCTTTTATTTTAATAGGGAGAATGTCAATTTTGTTCATGAAATATTTAGACAAGTAATTTGTTTGTTTTCTTGATATTTTTGTGGAATTTTGGTTTTTTTTTTTAAATTAATTTTAAATTGTTTTGTTTTTCGTTTTAGGCTTTCTTGTTATCGTCTGTTCACGCTTCAACTTTGAAAAGAGTTATATTGGTGTATAGGGATTGGATTGACAATAAGGTGCGTTCGTAATGATTTCTCTTGTTGGTTTTGAAATTTTTTTTTTGTGATGGTTTTTCTCATGTTTTTTTTCATTTTTTCATGTTTTATCATGTTTTTTCCATGTTTTTTTCAGTTTTATCATGTTTTTTCCATGTTTTTTTCAGTTTTATCATGTTTTTTCCATGTTTTTTTCAGTTTTATCATGTTTTTTCCATGGTTTTTATGTTTTATCACGTTTTTTTTTTATGTTTTATCATGTTTTTAATATATGTTTCCATGTTTTTACGTTTTTTATATATTTCACCATGTTTTTTAATGTTTTCTTTGTTTTCTTCATATTTTTTCTTCGTTTTCTCATATTTTTTCTTCGTTTTCTCATATTTTTTCTTCGTTTTCTTGTGTTTTTTCTTCGTTGCCCATGTTTTTCTTCGTTTTTCACATTTTCTACGTTTTCTTTGTTTTTCATTGTTTTTTCTGTTATTTATTTATTTTTTTTAATTTTTTTTTATTATTTCTCATGACTTTTTTCTTTTTTAAAAATTGTTTTAATCTTTACAATTTCTTTTTATTAAATTCCTATAATTTTAATTAGAGTTTCGAACGACCAATTTTTATGTTGGAACCTTACGACGGTCTGTCAATTCTTTCTCGAGACGGACAATGTAACTCAACTTACACGGAAGGACCGTTAACACCAGAGGTATACATTAAAATTAAAATTATTATTTATAAAAAGGAAAAATGCAATGAAAATTACTTTCCTTTTTAATTCAGTCAAAGGGTCGATTAAGAAATGATTCCTACCTCGGTGCAATTCATCGCGAACCTCTTCCTGTTCGAGCCGGAATGCAAAATACTTTGCAAGTATTTATCACAAACGCTGCCAACGTGTTTTTACTCGAGAGTAAATCGAGCAGTCAGAAATTATTGGAGGATCAGGTAATTCGATAATACGTCAATTTCAACGATTTTTAGTTTTTATATAAAAAATTTGTTAATTTCAGGTCGATTTGTGTAAACGGATATTAAATCTCTATCGGTTTATGGTAATGAACTTAACGATGGACCAAAAAACATGGTGAAAATGATTTTATTTTGCCAAATCATTTTTATTCTTCGTTTTTCATGTTTATTTGCATGTTTTTCTTCGTTTATCATGTTTATTTGCATGTTTTCTTCGTTTTTCATGTTTATTTGCATGTTTTCTTCGTTTTTCATGTTTATTTTCATGTTTTCTTCGTTTTTCATGTTTATTTGCATGTTTTCTTCGTTTTTCATGTTTATTTTCATGTTTTTCTTCGTTTTTCATGTTTATTTTCATGTTTTTCTTCGTTTTTCATGTTTATTTTCAAGTTTTTCTTCGTTTTTCATGTTTATTTCCATGTTTTTCTTCGTTTTTCATGTTTATTTGCATGATTTTCTTGATATTTCATGATATTTCTTCGTTTTTTCATTATTTTTCTTCGTTTTTTCATTATTTTTCTTTGTTTTTTCATGATTTTTCTTCGTTTTTTCATAATATTTCTTCGTTTTTTCATAATATTTCTTCGTTTTTTCATAATATTTCTTCGTTTTTTCATAATATTTCTTCGTTTTTTCATAATATTTCTTCGTTTTTTCATAATTTTTCATTATTTTGCAAGTTTTATCTTTGTTTTTCTTGATTTCTCATGAATTTTGAATATATTTTGTTGTTATTTTTCTAGGGAACAATTGTTGCTGGTTTTGCTGCAAATAACGAGTTTGATTTTGAAAGAGAATCCTCCAATAAGAAAGGATGAGGTATTAGGTGGTAAACTTGCTTCAGTTTTATTCCAAGTGAGTTAAGAGTTTTTGTTCTGTTGTTGGTGATTGAATGAGCAGATTATCCTAAAGACATTTGATGATCGCGAATTGTTATTCACCGAAATTAAAGGGTAGCAGCCTCGCTGGAAAAAATAAGTTTTTATTTTGACTGCGGCCGAATCTACCTACAATTTGTTAATTGTTTTTACTTTTTTTGGTTTAAAAAAATTGTTTTTTGTTTATTTTTTGTTTATTTTTTATTTTTAAGACGTTGATCGTTACGTGGATTAAAGCCAATATGAATGTGGTTATTTCGGCGGAGTTGTGGGATCACTTTTTGAGCGTACTTTTCTCGTTGACTCAGTGGGAAGAACTGATTAAGGAGTGGGCTGTAAGTAAAAATTGGTGTAGGAATTGTCAGAAATTCGTTAAATTTAGCAAAAAATTTGAAAAAATTTGTCTATATTTCTCAAAATTTACGAAAAAATTGTCTGAATTCGAAAAATTCTAACAAAATTTAAGAAAAAATCGTCTGAAATGTCTAAATTCATGGAAATTTTATCAAAATTTAATTGAATTCAACGAAATTTGTCTAAATTCAACGAAGTTTGTCTAAATTCAACGAAATTTGTCTAAATTCAACGAAATTTGTCTAAATTCAACGAAATTTGTCTAAATTCAACGAAATTTGTCTAAATTCAACGAAATTTGTCTAAATTCCGGGAAATTTGTCTAAATTCAACGAAATTTGTTTAAATTCAACGAAATTTGTCTAAATTCAACGAAATTTGTCTAAATTCAACGAAATTTGTCTAAATTCAACGAAATTTGTCTAAATTCAACGAAATTTGTCTAAATTCAACGAAATTTGTCTAAATTCAACGAAATTTGTCTAAATTCAACGAAATTTGTCTAAATTCAGCGAAATTTGTCTAAATTTAACGAAATTTGTCTAAATTCAACGAAATTTTAACAAAATCAGTCTAAATTCAACGAAATTTTAACAAAATCAGTCTAAATTCAACGAAATTTTAACAAAATCAGTCTAAATTCAACGAAATTTTAACAAAATCAGTCTAAATTCAACGAAATTTTAACAAAATCAGTCTAAATTCAACGAAATTTTAACAAAATCAGTTTAAATTCAACGAAATTTCCAAACTCACTGTATATATTCTCAATTTAAAAATCTTTTTTCTCTTTTTTCAAACAAGAAAACAATGGAAACACTTACACGAGTATTAGCACGTCTAGTATATGGACTCGAACTTACCGATCTACCATTGGACCGACTCAGCGAGCAGAAACAGAAGAAACGACGCGGCCGTTTAAATCCTTCCGAACAACGCGCCAGTTTCTCTCGCAGTTGGAGTCGCCAAGGAGCCGACGTCACAACATACAAAAATCAAAACACGACTGGCGTCGTCACAAGTAAAAATAAAAAATCCAAAAATCCAAAAAAAAATTTTTTTTATTAATTTATTTCCATTCTAGGAACGTCGCCACTAACGCGATCGAGAAATTCCAACCGAGAACGATTCCGCACGAGCAGCGGCGGAAACCACTCGAAAGAATCGCGCAACTCAAACTCGGAACAAACGACGAGGATTTCAAGAAGTGTGAGTGAAGGAAACTTAACGAGCAAAAATCAACTGCCATTTCGACGCTCTTCGCGTGAATCTCCCGTCAACGTCCGCAGCGGAACCTGTGAGTCCCCGAACGACAAACCCCCGATTCAAATCGTTAAATCAAACGTTTTTCGCAGCCATTGTTTCATCTCTCGAGCAAGAAATCGAAGGAATCATGTGCAACGTTGACGAGTCGATGAAGAAAGTTGGTCGCGACAGATTCAGTCTCCGCCGGCGGAGCAAATCTTTGGAATCATTAAGATTTGGAAGGGGTAGAACTATTGATTTGGATTTTGGATTTTTTTTTTTTTTTTTTTTAAAGGGGGAAATTGTTTTGCAGCAGCTTCATCGACACCGTCTTGTATATCCGAATCGTCCGGCGAATGCAGATCGCGTACGCCGTCTCCGTCTCCGTCTAGCGGGCTCGAAAGCACCAGCGTTAAAGATTCGCCTATGCAAATTGATGTAATAACTGAGGATAATTCTTGCGATTCGAGTAAGTTTTTTCATTTGAACAAACTAAAAATCATTTTTTTTATATGTATAATGATTTTTGAGTTGAAATTTTATTATATTTCTTGAATTATTGCTGGAAATGTGGTAAAATTGACATAATCCGTTAAAATTACGTCATTTCGAACGTAAAAACGATGCCATAAGACGGTATTATGTAATTTTGGACATAAAATTGACTTACTAAGTCATAATTAAGTTATTTCAGCTGTAAAAATGACGTAATAAATCATAATTACGTTATTTCAACTGTAAAAATGACGTAATAAATCATAATTACGTTATTTCAAGTGTAAAAATGACGTAATAAGTCATAATTACGTTATTTCAGTTGTAAAAATGACGTACTAAATCATAATTACGTTATTTCAACCGTAATAAGTCATAATTACGTTATTTCAACCGTAATAAGTAATAATTACGTTATTCCAATCGTAATAAGTCATAATTATGTTATTCCAATCGAAATAAGTCAAATTACTCTATTTCAACCGTAAAAATAACGTTATAACTCATAATTACGTTAGTTTTAATCAAAACATAACATCATAAATCTCGATTACGACATAATCCGTGAAAACAAAGTGTTTTATATTGATCTAACAATTCAATATGGCGGCGGTGCATTCTACCCTGCAATTACACATCTGTTTTATGATCAATTAAAACCAACTCAGATATGGAACTGAATAAAAAGCAAAACAAAAGCAACATTTACATTTTTATGCTTTTCATAAAGCACTAAAATGATGTCATTTACGTAATGTTTTCAATTTATAACTTATTCATCATAATCCCACATCACAATGAGCCTCTGTCGTCGCTGTAAACGATCGTTAAGATTTTTATCTGGCCATAAAACTATTATAGCGTACGCCATGAGAAAAGCCGTAAGAATTTTCCCTCGAAATCTTTTGTATAATTCGTGTCGTAATGGACTCATCTGCCGGAACTGATGAGCCAGCCAGTCGCGGGCTCCGCTTTTTTGTGTTCACAAAAAAATGCTTTTTAACCTTGAAAAATTTTCCCGCCGTTCTTGCAAGAGCGAAACGCAAGCACGGGTATGTTACGCATACGAGATGCAGATTGAATATGTTATTGCTTCTGCCTGCTGGCTAAAGAATCATGTGACCAACGGAGATTACCTGTGCAATTTTGATTTTTTTATGATGATTAATTTCCTGTGAGGTGAGGGATGACAGTGCGTCGTTGTCGGTGGGCAAAATGTCGAAGATGAATGATCATCTTGGGCATTTTAAACGGCTTAAAATATGTAGGCCTTGGAGGAGACATAGTTCTGGTAAATCAATTTTTGTTGAGGAATTTATTTAGTTATTTATTTAGTTATTTATTTATTTATTTATTTACCTGGAATATTGGAGGGGTTTTGTTGTTCGTGTTTACTTCCTTGTATTGGAGGAAAAAGTGTTTTTTTTTTTTTTTTTAATTTTTTATTTTTGTTTCTAGTTTGATGTGGAATTTATTTATGGAGAATTTATTTAGAATTTAATTCTGTTTTTACAGTGTAGATTATGTTACGGTATAAAGCGGGTAAAAAAAGACAAACTTGGGGATTTCCTTAAGTATTTACTAGACAACAAGCAAGGAGAATTCCCTAAATAGTTTCTAGCCCAAAAAAAGGAAAATTTCCTTAATAGTTCTTAGCGAAAAAAATGGAGAATTCCCTAAATAGTTCCTAGCCCAAAAAAAGGAAAATTTCCTGAATAAGTCCTAGCCAAAGAGAGGAAAATTCCCTAGCTGTAAAATAGGAGAATTCTCTGAATAGTTCCTAGCGAAAAAAAAGAAGAATTCTCTAAACATTTCCTAGACAACAAGTAAGGAGAATTCCTTAAATAGTTCCTAGCCCAAAAAAAGGAGAATTCTCTAAATATATCCTAGAGTCCTAGACAACAAGCGGGGAGAATTCCCTAACTGTTTCCTAGACAACAAACATGGAGAATTCTCTAAATATTTCCTAGACAACAAACAGGGAAAATTCTCTAAATATTTCCTAGACAACAAGCGGGGAGAATTCCCTAACTGTTTCCTAGACAACAAACATGGAGAATTCTCTAATTATTTCCTAGACAACAAACAAGGAGAAATCTCTAAATGTTTCCTAGACAACAAACAAGGAGAATTTCCTAAATATTTCATAGGAAATTACAATTAAGGGAAATATTTTTTCTTAAAATTTAAACCTAATTTTCCAAAAAACAAGAAAACAAACGAAAGCGTGTAAAAACAGAATTGAATTTATTTTTCTAGACCGTGTTGAATCCAAAATAGTGTAAAAAAGACCGTTTTATAACAGAATTGGTTGCATTTATATTATATTTTAATTATTTTGGATTGTTTTTGATTGTTTTTAGGCGAGGTTTTGGATGAGAATCGCGAAGAGCATCGTAGTGTGATAGCAGGAGGGATGGCGAGAGGTTGGTTACCCGATGTGGCAGTGGTCGTCTGGAAGAGGATGTTAGGTGCCTTATCTGATGTGAATCAAATTAGAGATCCCGAGATTCATGCGCAAGTGTTTAAAAGTTTGATCGATTTGTTCGAGACGTTGGTTAAGGTAAGCCAATGTTTTTTTTTTCTTTCTGTAGGGTTGCCAGATTTTTTTTTCCTGTTGTTGTTGTGCAAGAAGTTTTATTATAAGTTGAATAATTTTATCTTTTAAAATCAAGTTTGCTTTAAGGAATTTTAATTTTGGCTTTAATTCAATTTTTGCCTATTAAAAATTTAATTTTTACATTAAAAATCCCAATTTTACATTAAAAATCCCAATTTTACATTAAAAATCCCAATTTTACATTAAAAATCCCAAGTTTGCGTTAAAAATCTCAATTTTACGTTAAAAATCCCAATTTTAATTTAAAAATTTCATTTTTACATAAAATAGTGCTATTTTTACATTAAATAGTGCTGTTTTTACGTTAATGTATGCTGTTTTTACATTACTATATGCTATTTTTACGTTATAAATTGCATTTTTACATTAAAAAGTGCTATTTTCACGTTGAAAAATGCCATTTTCACGTTAGAAAATGCCATTTTTATATTAAAAAGTGCTATTTTTTGTTACAAATTGCATTTTTACATTAAAAAGTGCCATTTTCACGTTAGAAAATGCCATTTTCACGTTAGAAAATGCCATTTTCACGTTAGAAAATGCCATTTTTACGTTAGAAAATGCCATTTTCACGTTAGAAAATGCCATCTTCCCGTTAGAAAATGTCATTTTCACGTTAAAAATGCCATTTTCCCGTTAGAAAATGCCATTTTTATATTAAAAAGTGCTACTTTTTGTTACAAATTGCATTTTTACATTAAAAAGTGCCATTTTCACGTTAGAAAATGCCATTTTCACGTTAAAAAATGCCATTTTCACGTTAAAAAATGCCATTTTTACGTTAAAAATACGATGTTTACGTTAAAAATACGATTTTTCCGTTCGGAACTGCTGGCAACTCTAGTTTTTAAAATTTTTCTTTTCTAATGTCTAATGTTTGATTTTTAAGATCCGTGAAAACCAAGGAGTCACTCAAGATAACCAATCGACGCCTCCACCGCCCGAATATATTCCTCCTCTACACTTGATTTCACCGTGGCTCTTCAAAGCACTAACACTACCAGAAAAATACCTCAAAGGACAATTATTTGCTTACCGACTCCTATGCACCATGAGTGCTCGACGACAAGATATTCCGCTCTCCAAGGACCACCTCGTTCTCTTCTACCGCGCGTTACACCAAGGACTAGTTGGCACAAATCAGGCAACATTTCAATTAATTAAATAATCAATTTAATTTTATTAATTTTATTCAATTCCCTAGGACATCATCAACACAATCGTCCAATACTGCGGACCCCAATTCTTCTCAGGGATCCTTCCCGGCTCAACCATGCTCGTGCTCGACTTCATCTATGCAGCGGACACGATTCTCTCGTCTAGCGAGCTCAAAGGGGTGCCGCGAACCGAGGTGGCGTCCATTCTGGGCAGTTTGTTGTGTTTTCCGCACCTGTATAAAGAAATGCAAGTTCTGCAGCCGAATGCGACGGAATTCACGCCGATGGTTACGAAGGATTCGATGGTATTAGGCGGGGAAAGGTTTGGTTTTTGTTTTTGTTGATTATTTGTTTTTGTTTAGGATCACATTATAAATGTGGTGATCAAGGCGGGGAAGCGGGAACCAGCGGGTCTGGCTCGGTGCATCGCGTTGAGCAGTTTGGGCGTTTATTTGTACTCGGAGCTCGTGCACAAGACGTTCCACAGCCGGATGAAGGACGCTGTTAATGTTTTACTCAATGCTCTCAGGGTATGTTGTGAAATGATTATGTAAAAACCAGTTTTGAATGGTTTTTATGGCTTAAAATTGTGAAATTGCAGTTTTTTTTGTTTTTTTTTGTTTTTTTTCAGTTTTTATGATTTCTTTTTTTTAGTGCACTTTTTTTTTTTTTCTATAAACATGAACTATTTGAAAACCTAATTTTTCAGATCTTTATTTACTTTGTTTATTTTTATTTTGGGTTCTTTCTTCACTTTACACAGCAATCTTCTTCTGGTAATTCATCCAAACATGGCTTGTCCAATGAGGTACACATCAGCACTTTTTTTTTTTTAATTTTCCAAAGCTTTTTTTCCTTTTTATTCATTTTATTTCTTTATTTATCCTCTTGAACCATTGAACCACACGATTTATAAACACTAAATGCCGTTAAGTCGGTCGTAAAATCTGAGTAAAATTGTGAAAGATTGACTAATCTCGTTCAATTCCTTTTTATTTTTGTATCGTCCAGCATGAAGTGAGTAAAAAACAATCTAGTTGTGTTTACAGTCATGTAAAATGTATAATAAGCATGTGTTTTATTTGTTTATTTTATTCTTTTTTTTATTTTGCTCAAATCTGTTTATTTGTGACAAGTTGACTCGTTACGCCATATTGGTGTCACTAAAAGGTGATTTGTTTGTATCCAACTTGCAGTTTAATAACAAAATCGTGGGTCAAGTCGCTTCTGACATGCTGTTACTACTTTCTGACCATTCTGACGCACTTTACCAACATTTCCCCGACGTTCCCCGACAAATCGTTCAGGTTATTTCATCACAATTTGATTTCCAATAACCGGAGGAATTAAATTCCGTTTTTAAAACTCGAAATTTCAGGTTTTAGCAAGTACATTAAACAACCTTCTGCCCAGTAACGATGCTTTGGCAGCTCCGGAAGACAAGAAAGTAATTCAAATCGTTAAATATCAATCAATTTTATAATGTATGTCATTTTAAACAGCTTTTAATCTCCATTATGTTTTGTTTGGGAGAATGGTGTATGAAAATCCCGAAAAGTTATCTCCTGCAAGAAGATGGCGACAAATGTCTGCTCTTAATTGTGTTCAAAGTAATGTATTAAAAATTAAATTAAAAATGATAAATAACTGAAATTATTTTTTGAAGGTTTTTAATTTAGTCGTTTCTGGGAAATGGACATCGAATTTTTACCGGACGGAATTTCTTGACACGGATTTTGATCCGAATATTCAGTTGGATAATTTAAAAGAAGGCACGTACAGCGCTCCTGGGACTCCGAAGAGCCAATTGACGTCGCCGACGCAAGATTTAGTTCCGTTGTTGGAAACGTCGCCCTCGCAATCGAACAGCAGTTCGCCGTCCGACGGCAGGAAAGATTGGAATGTGGTCAAATTGGCGGCGCGGACGGTGATTTTGGTTGTTTTATTTGGATTGTTGCTGATGTTTGATTTGGTTTTTTGTTTATTGGAATAGATAATGAGTCATTTGGTCAATCATTTGAACCATTTTCCTATGGGAATCGGAGCTGCGCGCATGACTAGTTTGGTTACGGAACACGATGATATTGACATTCCAGGAATGCATGCTGATGAATTGTCCACCGAGATTTTTCACGCGCCCAACGTTCAAGTGATTGGTTTTTTTGTTGTTGTTTTTTTGTTGTTTATTTGGAATTTGGAATATTTTTTTTTTTTTTTAGTTTTTCGTGCTGAATAATGACACGTTGATTTCGTTTGTGGAGCTACCAACTTTGGTGAGAAGCGGTCATAAGTGGCGTCACACTTTTCGATTATTGCCCCTTCACTTTGATGGAAGATTTGCTGAGTTTTGAGGATTTTGTTAAATTTTATGGAATATTTGACGGATTTTGTTAAATTTTATGGAATATTTGACGAATTTTATTGAATTTTGTCAGTATTTTGACGAATTTTATCGTTTGACAGTATTTTGACGAATTTTATTGAATTTCGACAAGTGTTTTGACGAATTTTATTGAATTTCGACAAGTGTTTTGACGAATTTTATTGAATCTTTTAGAATTATTTTGAATTTGGCCAAATTCTTGACGAATTATTTTGAATTTTGCCAAATTCTAGACGAATAATAGCAAATTTTGTCAAATTCTTGGCGAATTATATCAAATTTTGTCAAATTCTTGGCGAATTATATCAAATTTTGTCAAATTCTTGGCGAATTATATCAAATTTTGTCAAATTCCTGGCGAATTATATCAAATTTTGTCAAATTCTTGGCGAATTATATCAAATTTTGTCAAATTCTTGGCGAATTATATCAAATTTTGTCAAATTCTTGGCGAATTATATCAAATTTTGTCAAATTCTTGGCGAATTATATCAAATTTTGTCAAATTCTTGGCGAATTATATCAAATTTTGTCAAATTCTTGGCGAATTATATCAAATTTTGTCAAATTCTTGGCGAATTATATCAAATTTTGTCAAATTCTTGGCGAATTATATCAAATTTTGTCAAATTCTTGGCGAATTATATCAAATTTTGTCAAATTCTTGGCGAATTATATCAAATTTTGTCAAATTCTTGGCGAATTATATCAAATTTTGTCAAATTCTTGGCGAATTATATCAAATTTTGTCATTTCATTGAATTTGTCAATTCTTTGCTCATTATGTCCCATCAAACAGCAGAACTCTCCATCAATGCGTGATGCCGTTTATTGTCGATCCTTAATTTGATGTTTTTTAAATATCAATTTTTACGTAGGAAGTGCCTGGTGGAGGTGTAACTGCTGGTCTAACAACAGCAAAATCTCAAGTTCGCGTCATCACGCGCGACATGAGCGGTAAATTCTGTTGGGATTGTTCTATTCTACACGGACCCCCTGACTACACGTCAACATCAACCGCATGTAACAAAAAACATAATGAAATAAAAATAGAAATAAAAAAAATCCAAAAATCCTAAAAAATTTCAAATCCATTTCAGCTTCGATAGAACTGACGTCACCGTTCCAAAGTTTCACCATAGAAAGAGACGATTCGATTATTCCCGATTATTCACCGCCTTCGCCAACTCTGATGTCATCTCCACGTCGCCACACATTACGTCACAGGTCTCCTGACGTGTTACCGCTGGCCGAGGACACGGCAGACGACATGGACAATTTAGACGATGTAATTGCGTCAGGGTTTTAGACTAAAATCTGATCTCACCGATAAAATTTTATTTTGCCGACTAAAGTCTGATTTCTCCAACTAAAATCTGATTTTTCAACTAAAATCTGATTTTTCAACTAAAATCTGATTTTTCAACTAAAATCTGATTTTTCAACTAAAATCTGATTTTTCAACTAAAATCTGATTTTTCAACTAAAATCTGATTTTTCAACTAAAATCTGATTTTTCCGACTAAAATCTGATTTTTTTCGACTAAAATCGGATTTTTTTCGATTAAAATCTGATTTTTTTCGACTAAAATCTGATTTTTTCGTCTAAAAACTGATTTTTTTCGACTAAAATCTGATTTTTTTCGACTAAAATCTGATTTTTTTCGACTAAAATCTAATTTTTTTCGACCAAAATCTGATTTTTTTCGACCAAAATCTGATTTTTTTCCGACATAATCTGATTTTTTTCGACCAAAATCTGATTTTTTTCCGACATAATCTGATCTTTTCCGACCAAAATCTGATTTTTCCGACCAAAATCTGATTTTTCCGACCAAAATTTGATTTTTCCGACCAAAATCTGATTAATTTTTAATTTTTTTCGGCTAGTTACTTCAATACATCGGTCATTCGAGCCCGGAATGTCTGGATAAACCCGGCCAACCTTTGAACATTCCGTCGTTGACCCCAACCATGTTAAGTACGGAGCTGGAGAGCGATACGATGTCGACCATTCTCTACCAACGCAGTTACGAAATGGATTTCATCCAGAAAAATTGCAATAACTTGAAGTACGGAGTCATTAGAATAGTGAAATCGATTTATTTGAATTTGAATTTCGCGCAGCATGACGGGGAAAGCTCAAAAACCGAGTCATCCGCGCGAACCGGACACGGCGTTCCATCACTGCAGAGTCTTGCTGGATCAGTTGGGGTTCATGTCGTGGGAAAAAAGGACGCAGTTCGATCTGATGAAGAAGAACGAGAAACTGCTGCGTGAATTGAGGAATTTGGACAATCAAAAGTGCAGGGAAACGCACAAAATTGCGGTGATTTACGTAGCTGAAGGTCAGGAGGATAAAAATTCCGTTTTGCTCAATTGCGGGGGGAGTCAAGCGTATGAAGAATTCGTCGCTGCTTTGGCGTGGGAAGTAAGATTCTTTGCTCGGTTTTTGTTTTATTTGTTTTAATTTGTGTTTTTTTATTTTATTTTGTTAGATTGAACTTGAAACACATACGGGGTTTATGGGCGGATTGCAGAAGAATAAAAGTACGGGTGATACGGCGCCGTATTATGCCACGTCATTTAACGAAGTGATTTTTCACGTTGCGACTCGTATGCCCAGTAATAACGACGAATCCAAGCTTCAAAAAGTATTTTTGAATAGTTGATTTCTTATTTTTTCGACAATTTTGATTTATTTTAACGTGAAATATGATTTTGATATTTATTTATCGGAATTTCGATTTTTTTAACGTAATTTTGATATTTTTTACGTTCTTTCAATTTTTGTATGGTTTTAAATTTTTTAACGCAATTTTAATTTTTTAACGCCATTTTAATTTTCTTTAACGTAATTTTAATTTTTTTTAACGTAATTTTAAATTTTTAACGTGTGTAATTTTAATTTTTTAACGTATGTAATTTCAATTTTTTTACGTACGTAATTTCAAATTGTTAACGTAATTTTAATTTTTTTTAACGTAATTTTAATTTTTTAACGTAATTTTAATTTTTTAACGAACGTAATTTCAAATTTTTAACGTAATTTCAAATTTTCAACGTATTTTTAATTTTTTTAACATACCGGTACGTAATTTCAAATTTTTAACGTAATTTTAATTTTTTTTAACGTAATTTCAACTTTTTAATGTGATTTCAATTTTTTAACGTACTTTCAATCTTTTTAACGTATGTAATTTTAAATTTTTAACGTAATTTCAAATTTTTAACGTAATTTTAATTTTTTTAACGTAATTTTAATTTTTTTAACGTAATTTCAATTTTTTAACGTAATTTTAATTTTTTAACGAACGTAATTTCAAATTTTTAACGTAATTTCAAATTTTTAACGTAATTTCAAATTTTTAACGTAATTTTAATTTTTTTTAACGTAATTTCAACTTTTTAATGTGATTTCAATTTTTTAACGTACTTTCAATCTTTTTAACGTATGTAATTTTAAATTTTTAACGTAATTTCAAATTTTTAACTTAATTTTACATTTTTTTAACGTAATTTTAATTTTTTTAACGTAATTTCGATTTTTTTTACGTAATTTCAATTTTTTTAACGTAATTACAATTTTTTAATGAGGATTTGTGGATTATTAATGTTAATTTTCGATTTTTGTTTCGTTTCATAATTCAGCTACGGCATTTAGGGAACGACGAAGTCCACATCGTGTGGTCGGAACATACCAGAGATTACAGACGAGGAATCATCGCTACTGAATTTTGTGATGTGCTCATTGTTATATATCCATTACCTAATAAATTATTTAGGATACAAATTAACAGGAAAGCTGAGGTTTGCAATTAATGATTTGCGTTGAAATATTAAATTAAATTGATTAATGTTTTATTTTTAACTTTAGGTTCCATATTTCGGTCCTCTGTTCAGTGGCGCCATTGTTGATTTTAAAGTGCTGCCAGGTTTAGTGCGTGCAACAGCCATTAACGCGAGTAGAGCAAAACGCTCAATGTTACCATTTTATCAAAGTTTGTAAGCAGATTTAGGCCTAAGTTTAAAATTATTAATGATAGGGTTGCCATTTGCCCCGAGGCGTCTCTTGTCCCATTATCCTGGCAATTGTCCGTTGGGATACGTAATTATCTCGTAATTAGTGGTTCCGATTCCAAAATACAAGCAAATTAGTCAAGTTGGAAACAAGGCGGAGTTTTTGGGTGAATAGTTAGTTTTAGGTGAAAAAAAAAATCGATTTTAGCACTAATAATTTAAATTTTGCATGGAAATAGAATTTTTTGCATTAAAATTGCGTAAAAATAACGAAATTAGCATGAAATTAGCTTAGAATTTGCAATGTTGCATAAAGTTTAAATTTTGCAGAAAAAATGCAAAGAAATTGGAATTTTGCAGAAAAATTGCACAGAAATTAGAATTTTGCAGAAAAATTGCAAAGAAATTGGAATTTTGCAGAAAAATTGCACAGAAATTAAAATTCGTAGAAAAACTACATATAAAATAAAATTTTGCAGGAAAATTGCACAGAAATTGAAATTTTTCAGAAAAATTGCACAGAAATTGAATTTTGCAGAAAAATTGCACAGAATTTAAAATTTTGCAGAAAAATTGCACAGAAATTGAAACTTTGCATAAAAATTGCACAGAAATTGAAATTTTGTAGAAAAATTACACAGAAATTGAAATTTTGTAGAAAAATTACACAGAAATTAAAAAATTCCAGAAAAATTTACACACAAATTAAAAGATTCCAGAAAAATTGCATTTTTCAATGGTAAAAATTGAAAACTAGCATAATAATCGAGATTTTGCATAAAATTTGCAAATTCTTCCATTCCAAACCCCCCAATCTGGCAACCCTACTCAAAACAAAAACCAGCACATTTGCACCAAATTAATCCACCAATCTCTCAATCAATTCCAGTTACGAAGAACGTGCGAAAGCCTTGGACACTGTGATCCAGAACCACAAAGATCCAACTACATTTGAGGCCTTTACTGCCAACGTATTCTCACCTGCTCATCCCAAATCATTCCAATTCGGGTTTACCCGTGCCTTAGGTACAAAAAAAAACCCCAAAATAACCCTAAAAAAATATTCGTCTCATTTGCATGCATTTGCATATTACCAAATATTTGCATCTTACAGGTAGCAGTTTTACTAACTCGTGCGAACACACTTGCCTACAATCTTCCTCCAACCTGGCTGCAGCATTGATCGATCCTCACACAACCAATAGTAACAGTCCACCCCTACGTAGCCGGCCCCTGAGTTTGTCCACTAGTGAACACCCTTCCCCCCGGGACCAATCCAGTAGAGGTATTGCAAAATGCAAATCATTAATTTCCCGGCAGAATTTTTGAAAAGTTGAAAAATATTTTTTAGTTGGTCAAGAAAAATGGCTGTTTGCGCATGCGCCGTTTGTAGATAATTGCTCATGGCTGTTTTTTTGTTTCAGTTGCTACTCATTCCTTCAGTTACATTGCATCGTCTAACCCAAAACCCAGTGAATAGACATTTTTTTATTATTATTTCGGTACGTAGTTCGTAAAAGATTGGATTTTTTGTTTGAATATATTTGCTTCGCTGTTTTTGTTTGTTTTTGTGTTTAACGTTGGGTTCCGGGCTGTTGGTAGAAGGAACAATGGTGAGTTGGGTGTTCTATCGAAGATGGTAAATGGTGAACGGGAAAATCGATTTGTGAAAAAATAAATAAGTGAAGGGAAGGAAAAATTAATAAATAAACATTGTTTTAGGTATGAAGTTCACTTGGCAGCTCAATGGTTACCAGTGTTACGAAGGCAAACACATTTGTCATAAATGTGTTTACTGTTTGTCTTGTTGCCATCTTTTTTTTTTATTTTTTCGTTTTTTTTTTTCGAAATATTTTGTTTGAAATTTGTTCGATTTTTGTTTGCTTCTGGGAAGAATTATGTGCGGAAGCAATTCATTCAAATGTCACGTCATTTTGGGTGAAATGAAAGACGCGAGTTGGGGGTTAACAATGGGGCGGCCATTTTTAAAGATGGCTGTGTGTTTAGGCGGACGAATTTGATTCATGTTATCGGTTTTAATGGAAGTAAAATTGTCGTTTTGTCGGAAATGTGGCTGTGTTTAAGGCAATTTTGAGTTTTGCTGTGTAATTTTTTTAGTATTGAGTTTTGGAACGTATGAAATTAACCGAAGGAAGTAGGGCTGTAATTTCGTTGTAGGTTGTTCTGTGCACAGGACTGATTTTAATGAAATTACGATGCGCTTATTACATGTTATATGGCGAAAATATAAAGAATCATTTGAATGGATTTGATCCTATTATACCTTTCTTTATTTTCACGTTTAAATGGAATTTGTTACAAAAATATAATATAATATACAAATTCTATTTTTTTTTTACGTTATAAATTTAAAATCCGTTTTTTTAACGCTACAAATTGAAAATCTATATTTTTACCGCTACAATTTGTAAAACTTTGAGTATTTTTTTTAACATTATAAATTGTAAAATATGATTTTTTAACGTTACAAATTGTAAAATATGATTTTTTTAACGTTATAATTCGTAAAATCTCATTTTTTTTAATGTTGCAGATTGAAAATCCTATTTTTTGACGTTATAAATCCAAAATCCTAATTTTTAACGTCATAAAAAAATCAAATTTTACGGTATTTTTAAATTTTAACGTTAAAAATCCAAAACCTTATTTTTCTAACGTAATAAATCCAAATCTATACATTTACCTATAACGTCAGATTTTCAACTCTTCACCTCAATAACGCCCTTCTACGAAATTTCCGCGATACACATCAAAAATCCCCATTTTACATAACGTTATAAATTCAAATTCACCTCTATAACGTTATCAAATGGCGCAACATCCGAAATGTGATCGAAAATTGATTTATCCAAACAAAATGCTAATTTTTTATCTCCAACTTTATAGGAATCCACGAAGGTTGTGAACCTTTGAATTTATCTTCGCGAGGCATGCGATTGTGGTCGTTCAGAAGAAGTAATAATGCACACAGATTCTCCTTTGATGGCTCCACTCCACAGTCAACATGAAAATCTAATGCAATTTCAAATTACAGCACCAAACGAAATCTTGTCCTCAAATTGCAAATATAAAAAATTTAATTTTTATTTATTATTATCATTATTATTATTATTATTATTATTATGACGCTAACCGTAAATATACTCAGAAAAAACCCGACCGGGTGCACCGAACTCATAGTACTTATGTAAATTTTTAATTTTAAAATGGAAAATTCTATATATTATATTATTCTAGTGATGAAAATAATAAAATCAAATAAAAAAAATAATGTAAGAAAAAAGGCTTAAAAATATTTAGGGTTAAATGTGACTATATTTCTGATACGTTAAAAGTTGAAGTGGGAAATTTAAATAAAAATGTGTTGTACATTTGTATAAAATGAATAATAATAAGATGTCGAGCTTTGAGAGTTATAAACATGATGAAATTCTATCGGATTTTGTGCATTTCATCTCCCGTCCTTTACCGGTTACAAATTGTTTTCTTGGTAATAAAATTATACATTCATTTTTCTTTGAAGTTTCGTCTCGTTTATTTGTTTTTGTTGCCGCGAATTTAGGGTTAAATGTGTAATTGAGAATTGAGTAATTAGGCGAAAGTGGTGCAATTTGCGAGTAATTACAGGGATTTAGTCGGGTGTCGCCTGCATAACGAGTGGTCAATTTGACGTTTTATGAGGAATTAGGTGTTTGAATGTGAAAATAAATTATTAGGATTTTTTTTTTTGGGTTTTTTTTTAATTTTTTTTATTTTTTGGGAATAATTATTAATGAATTTCTCTGGAGAATTTGCAAATGCATGATTAGAAAAATGAGTTAGTCGTAGTAAAATTGCTATTCATTTATTATCACAGTGCATTAGCTCGGTTTCACCGCCATATTTCATGCACGAGTGGCCACATCCGACAAGTACTTTTGATCCCATGATTGCTAATGAGAATCAATCCTCCCAGGAGGGGATAAACAACCCACCCGTCTTATTATGCTGTCGATGTTAACTCCGGCAAATAGATAAAGGTTATTAAGATAGTTTTGGAGGTTTTTTTCAGAGGAAATTATTATTTTGAAACTTTTTTTGAACGTTTTTGTTTTTTTTTTGGCATTTTTTTAGTGAGGATAAATAAATTTTGAGGTTTTTTGTGGTTTTTTTAATGAGAATGATTAAATTTTGGCATTTTTTTTTAGTGAAAATAATAAATTTTGGCATTTTTTGATGGAAACTAATGAATTTTGTGATTTTTTGGTGAAAATAAATGAATTTTGTGAATTTTTGGTGAAAATAAATGAATTTTGGCATTTTTTTGGTGAAAATAAATGAATTTTGTGATTTTTTGGCGAAAACAAATCAATTTTGTTAGTTTTGCATGTAGTTAAAACTGTGCCACTAGAGTGCGACTTTTGTTATTTTTTGTTACCGTGAAAAACGAATGTCTGTCATCTGCTAAGAATTATGTAACGATGACAGAATAAATGCTACGTGATGTTTATTTACAAATCAAGATTCATTATTATTACTACCCACAAGTGGTAGCAGAGGAATCGTTGTTGTTTTGACGGATTTGTAAAGCATCTGCGCCAAAAAGCTCGGCGATCATCAGCGTGGTCGTGAGTACAGTTGTGCGTTGTCGCTTCAATTAATCGAGTTTGGACAAAACGTTTAAAGAAAATTGACGAGTTGACAGGTCAATAAAACCGAGATGGCAGAGGAATTGAAAGGAGCTTGTGTGAGCAGAGTCCCGTAGTTAGACGACGCAAATTATTTCGTTTGGAGCATGCTGATGCGGGCGATTCTGGATTCGAAAGGCTTACGGCACACCATCATTGAGGGAAACGAGCCAGATTGACATTGGTCGGGAGTTAAGAAGTGCAAGAATGACAAAAGATGAAACAGTTGAGCAGTTTCGGAAGAGAACAACCTGCACGACAGGACAAAACAACGAATGTCTGTCATCTGCTAAGAATTATGTAACGATGACAGAATAAATGCTATGTGATGTTTATTTACAAATCAAGATTTATTATTATTTTTATTCATAAATTTTGTTATAATTCAGTGAAAATAAATCAATTTTATCATTATTTTTAACTAAAAACTGAATTCTATCATTATATTTCACCAAATAAATAAATTTTCTCATTAATTTTGTACAAAAAAAAATAATTTGCTCATTAATTTTCATCTAAAATAAATTAATTTCCACATTAATTTTCACCACAAAAAAAATAAAATTCTCACTAAGTAAACAAAAAACAATAATTTTGGAGTGTTCAACTCCATTGGTCAAATCTTGATCTTTCGTTGCAATCGAGGCTACAAAACGCAATAAATTTTATTTAATTCAAAATTCCCCCCTAAATAAACCCCAAACTTTTAACAAACTCAATTTCCAATCGCCATTCCCTCCCAAGACGCTTCTGATGACTCCAACTCATCTCTGTGTTGAGGCATCACCAACTAATAGCACTTTCGCATGCCATATCAAACAAAATTGGCCCAAAAGCCCTTTAATTGCTTTACCCGATTCTCCATAATGAAAAGTGAACGGGAGCACTTCCACGAACAAAACATCCTCTTCCCAAACTCCACCGCTCTCGCCCAAAAGGGGGATCGTCGAACAGAGTGAACAACTCGTGTTGGCAACTGATTGCCACTCCACTCCACGCTGATGAAACGTGCGCATTCGCTCCTCGCGCTTTTGTGCTCTTCGCAATAATATTGTGCGTGAGAGCGCAACGATTTTCGCGAGTGATTAGCGACAAAAGTTCGGACCAGACAACCAGCGACCCCCGCGCAGCAGCAGGCCCGTAGGAGCCCCCGCGAGCTCTCACATTTGCATAACAAAACGCATCTTTCTCTCCCAATCTCCTCCCACGTCGCGCGTGTCCATGCGCTCCTCTGGTTGCCAATGGAAATGACTCATGGTCGCACGCCACGTGCTCCACCCGACTCCCACTCACGACTAATCAAACACAGTTGGCCGCATTTCTCGTTACCAACACGTGGGATTTGTTTTGTTTTCTCGGGAAATTTATTTATTTATTTATTTGGGGTTTTTTTAGGTTTTTTTTTTGTTGAATTTTCGCGTTGGGTTTGAGTTTGCGCGTTGATGTCAATTAAAACGATGCACAGAGCTCATCTTATTAATTGTGGGGGTTGCTAGGGTTGATGAAAGGGGTTGCGAGGGCCTCGGGCAGGGTTGTTGTCATTTGCATGAATGGATAAAAGAATATTGCAATTTTAGTTTTTTAAAATTGGATTTTTTTTTTATGTGATGTTGGAAAGCCGAGCGTTAAAAGCAACCCGGATTATCAGTTAGGCCGCAAAACATGCTGTACAGTCAAATATTTACATTGGAATTCGATTGGCTGGCCAAGGCCTGTATTAACTCGGCGTTTTTTTGTACTGGAACGAGGAAATAAATAACGGATAATAAAATTTTTAAAAAAAAATTTTAATTTTTTAAATTTTTTATTTTTATTTTTATAATTATTCTTTTATATTCTCGGTTTGGTACGTTAAACGTGGTTTATTCGTGGTACCGCGTTTATTGACGTGTTTTATCGAGTTTGCGAGAAGAAAAAAAAATTCCAGTGCAGTTAAGATTCGTTTTATTGTCGTTTTAAGACACTTTTTATTTGTTTCGACGGTTGTTTGTAACAACGACACGATTTTTTCCATCTTCGGCATTAAATGTTTGTGTCTTTTCTGTTGTTTTCGTGATCCATGCTTCGTTGGGACGATGTTTATTCATGGCTAAATAATGGACGGAACGATTTATTTTGAAAAATAAAATATACAAAATGAGCAAACAAAACGCGAGCTGCTTTTCAATATTGTGTTTGACGGATTAGGTCAAGATTAAACGTATCGCAGTCGCCATCTGCTGCCCAGGATGTTTGCTCAGTGATATAACAAAGCTGGAAAAAAAAATGAAAAAAAAATATAAAAATCGAATGAAAAATTGCTCATATTTTGTGCAAATATTGAAAATTACAGTAAAAAATGTCTGCGTCTGGTTATTTGAAGTAGAAAATGAAGAAATGTCGACATGGAGATCGTCTGGCGCGGTGTATTGCATCATATTTTTGTTGTTTTATGTCATGTAGTTTGGGGGATCGATGAGCGAACTCGAGCTTTTAGCACACTTGTTGCTCGGTTACGCTCTTGTGCTTCGGTCGGCGGCAAAACTGCTCTTGTTTCCCCTTGATTGCAGAATGCCATTGCTTCTAATGCCAAATTCCGCGCGCATTGAATGGCCTATACATGCAGCTGTCGAATATTGAACAACTGTCAGACTCATTTTCCGATACATTTTCTCTTCCGTTTAAACTTAATTTCGTTTTATTTATTTTTATCTTTTCCTGGTGAAATTACTAAAAAGGAATTTAAATTTAGATAATTGTGTTTTTTTTTGTTTTGTTTTCTTTTTGGATTTTTCTTTTTTTCCTTGTTATTTTTTTTCTTTTGATTGATGAACCGTGTAATTTTATTTGCTCAATTTATTTCTCATTATTTGACGTTTGGAATGAATTTGTCATGAAATTCATTATTGATAATTTCCAAATGTTTGTTGCTTTTCTTTCTTTTTAGATTGATTAATAATTAAATTGGTGGAAAAAAAATTATTTTTGCTTGGAATAATGTCAAAATTCATTTATTTTCACTGAAAAAATGAGAAAGAAAATTTATTTTCACGAAAAAATGACAAAAATCATTTATTTTCATCGGAAAAAATGACAAAAAACATTTATTTTCATCGGAAAAAATGTCAAAAGTTATTTATTTTCACTAAAAAGATGACAGAATTCCTTTATTTTCATTAAAATAAGGACACAATTGATTTATTTTCACTAAAATTATTAAAAATTTATTTTTTTTCACTAAAAAATGACTAAATTCATCCATTTCATTCCATCTGTTTTTTTAAATAAAATAAAGTTTTAGGTTTCGATTTTTTTTTAAATTTTAAAAATTTTTAATGGTTTTACTGGAGATATTCCATTAAAGTTTATATCTTGGTGGAATACATGGAGCCACGCCTTTGACAAACTTTTCTTTTGACATGTGTTTAAAATTCAAGGTAAAAAATCCATTTCACAGTGGACACTTGTCCAGTATACACACGATCATGTTTTATTTAAATTCCTTAGTTTTTAACTATAAAAAAATTGAAATTGTGCTGTAAAAATCAATGAAAAACATTGCAGGCTCCAGCAAACACAAATAGGAAAAGCATTGATAATAGAGCAGTTCAATCAACTTGTGCGAGTTTATTCGAATTCATCAGCAAAATGTTTTCCTGGTACAAATAAATGCTTATACAACTTATACAACGTATTTCCACGTTCAAAAAACTTCCTCATAAAATTATTCACCTCCCAGAATTAATTAAATTAATTAAATTTATTAAATTCGGATTGTTTCTTTTAAGTTTTCAAAATCCAAAACAAGAGGTCGCTATATTTCAGTCCCGAAGAAAAACTTTAATTATAATTACTTAGGTTAATTATTTCTAATTCTATTTTAGTAATTCCCTCAATTATTTCCTAATTAAAATTAAAATTATTAAAACCATTAAAATCATTAAAAATAAAATATAACTTTTAAAAATACATTTTGGTAAATAACGGCGCTTTTGTGCTTGTTCAATTGTTCGAAATGTTTGCATCCGTTCCAAGACTTTTTTTTCGCTTTAACTTGTCAAATAGCTCAAACATCACAGAATACATTCACCAAATCCTCCTGACAAACGTAAGTCACTTAATTTAATATTTATTAGACGTCTAAAAACCGAAACGTGGCCACTCGATTTTTAAGCCTAACGTCAAACCCGCCAATTGTAACGACAAATTCGTTATTAATAATAATAAATAACAATAATAATACAGTATAACTTTGTTTTTTTTACACTTCTGTGTCCGTTTCATGTTTCCATTTGTTTAATTTGACGTGCACTTGTATTTATCTGAGAAAAAAAGAAGAAACAAAACGAAAATGTCTTTTAAGGGGAACTGATAGGCTTCCCTGCGTGTGCTTTGTAGATTATGATTGAATTTTTAAATGCGATCACTCATTTTTCAAGCCCTGTAATTGAATATTTGCTCGTCGCGTGCTGCCTGGTGGCTCCAAACGACCCATTTTCTGATTCACACTTCAAACATAAGTATAATAATTTTTTTTAAAACTGATTACACGTTTTTTTTTCTATTTAAAAAAAAAGAGAATATTAGAAATTAAGGCTGAAAATGGATTTTTTTTTTTGTTGGGAATTTTGGAGATATTTATTTCAATTCTTTTGCTTATGAATAATTCCGTTAGAAACAAGTAAATTGTAGATGTTTTCAAGTTGACAAGCTCGTGACTGTGTGTTTGGGGGTGGCTTAGAAATTGCAATTTATAAGTTTTGGAGAAACAAGAAACAAGAAAATTGTTTCATTTTTTTTTTTTGTTATGAAACTTTTATTGCATGAAAAATACATTATACAATCAGCAAAGAAATAATGTCAAAACACAAAAAAATACTACATTTTCTAAATTTTTTTTTTCTTGCAAAGTTTTTGCAATTTTCTACAATTTATTTTTTTTTTTTGCAATTTTTGCAACTTTTTGAAATTTTTCACAACTTTTATCCCTATTTTTTTTTTGCAAATTTTTCCAAAATGATACTAATTTTTCTAATATTTTTGCAATATTTTGCATTTTTTTTGCAATTTTTTGCATTTTTTCTGCAATATTTTGGCAATTTTTATTTTTTTTACAATATTTTTATTATCAAAAAAGAAGAAAATAAAATTAAATATTAACAAAAAGTGCAACATTTTTTTTATGCATTAGAAATTTAAATATATATGGTATAATATAAATTTTAAAAAAAAGGAAAAAAATGAAAAACACACACGAAAAGCTAAAACTAAATAAAGTGCTGGAAAAGGTCGAGAATTTTAGTCAAATCGACTGAAATCTCCTTCCTGAATCCATTACAATGACTAGAAACAGCACTCAATACTCATTTCTTAAAAATTGCAATGTTAATAAAATATAACATTTTCACTTCCGGTTCATGTTAAATTGGTGAGATCATCGGTGCATTTTAATGAGATTTCTGGTTTTTTTTCCACATTTTTCTTTTGATTTTGATATGTACATGACAAAAACCACAAAAACACTACAATTTAATTCAATTTAAGTAAATACGTTGACTAGAAATTAATGAGAGAAATAATTGACTAGTTAAAGTGTCATCCAGTTGTCACCAGATGTCTCAACACCTATGACTAAACAAAGACTAGAACTTGGTAATAATTTGACTTAGAGGTTTTGACACTCATCCAAAAGTAAAGTTTTTACTGACCCATGGTCAATTGTAATCATTAAATATAATATAGACTAGATTGTCACACTCAACCCTAATTTATATATATATGTATATATATATAAATATATTTTTATATGTAATAATGTGATATAAAAGGCACACTGGGTGTTAATTACAAAATATCCGTTTTTTGGCGGATTTGTTTTTTTTTTTTAATTTATTTAAAAATTTAAATTATAAATGGACTAGCAAGGATTCAAAGGTGAGGTAGTTGGTTGGTATTTGCTGGTTAAAGTTGAAATTGGATTTTTGAAAGTTTTTTTTGAATGGTTTTGATGGAAAAATTGCAATTTAATGCTCATTTGTGGCAGGTTAAAGGTGGATAGTTGTGTATGTTGAAAATTATAATGTTTAACAGTGAAATTTGAAATTAAATGTTGATAGTTAAGGTTCAATTTTAAAATTTGAAATAAATGTTTAAATGTATAAGTTTTATTTGTTTAAAAGTTAAATTTACTTGTCCAAAAGTTAAATTACTTGTCCAAAAGTTAAAATTTCTTGTCCAAAAGTTAAATTTACTTGTCCAAGAGTTAAAATGCATCGTTTAAATGTTTAAATTACTTGTCCAAAGTCAAAATTTGAAGCTGATGTTAAGATTTCGAATTTCCATTGTTAAAATTTCAAATTTCCTTTGTTAAATTTCAAATTTCCAAAAACTTCCAAATTTCCATTGTTAAAATTTCCAAATTTCCGTTGTTAAAATTTCCAAATTTCCATTGTTAAAATTTCCAAATTTCCATTGTTAAAATTTCCAAATTTCCATTGTTAAAATTTCCAAATTTCCATTGTTAAAATTTCCAAATTTTTATGGTTAAAATTTCCAAATTTTTATGGTTAAAATTTCCAAATTTCCATTGTTAAAATTCCAAATTTCCATTGTTAAATTTAAAATTTCCATTGTTAAATTCCAAATTTCCATTGTTATAATTTCCAAATTTCCATTGTTAAAATTTCCAAATTTTCATTGTTAAAATTTCCAAATTTCCATTGTTAAAATTTAAAATATTAAATTTCCATTGTTAAATTCCAAATTTCCATTGTTAAAATTTAAAATATCAAATTTCCATCGTTAAATTTCAAATTTCCATTGTTGAAATTTGAATTTTCCACCATTTTCAAATTGTTAATTCCCTCCCCTCAGATTAACATTAAAATATTTTAAAAAAAAATAACTTAAAACCAATCGAGAAACAATTTGCAACTACATAAAACACACCACTCTCCCAACCACAATTCACCATCTCCCCCCAAAAAAAAAAATTTCAACAACAATAATACCACCATCACCAACCACCTCACCTGAAATAAAAATAAATAAATAAAAATAAATAGAAAGAGGACGTTCAACCTTAATTTACACAGACTCACAGACCAGATGCGGGGGCGGCAACAAAATGTGCACATCATTAAACCGCAAAACACCTAAGCAAATGATACACTTCCAACTCGCTCTCTCTCTCTCTATTTCTCCATCTCAACTCAATTACAGCAACTTTTAAAACACTTTGAGGTTAATGATTCAAAATAACTCAATTTCCTCCATTTTTTTTTTTACTTTTAACAACCAAACTTGTATTTTTTTTTGTATCAATCAATTTTATATTTTTCTATGAAATATCATTGACCTCATAATACATGGGGGCAAGGGGGGATAGGGGCCTGCTGTGCCAGATGGTCACATCATGGTACCTGGGTTTATTGTTGAATTTGTCTATTGATTAGGGGCACAGCAATAAAATGTAAGGGAAAAAAAAAGTTTTCTAAATTTTTTTTTTCTAGGTTTTAATTAAATTTTTTAAGTTTTTAGGAACATTTTATGATTTTATTATTTTTTTTTTTGGAAAATATTTTTAATGATATGTTTTGTCCTGTCTTTATACACATAAATTTTCATAGTTTTTTGATATATTAGTTTGGAATGGTTTTTTTTAAATTTTTTTTTTGAGTTGGTCATAAAAATAAAATGATTGGTTTTCTTAAAATTTGTAAAATAAAAAAATATAGAAAAGAAGATTTATGGGATTTTTGCAGTTTGCAGTTTTTTTTTTGTATAAAAATCGATTTAGGCCTAAATTTTTAGTTTTTTTTTTGATTGGAGGAAATAAAATTTTGTAATTGAATTTATGAATGGGGAACTTGTAAAAGGATCACCTGACGTGTTTCGGACGGGTGCAGTTTGTTGATGTGCCGCGTGAGTCCCGGCGAAGTAGCGAAAGCGATCGGACAGAATTTACAGGCGAAAGCACCGCCGACATCGGCACCAAAATCGTCGCATTTATCGGCGCTCGCATCGAGTCGGCCGTGAGTCTGCAAATGTTTGCGCAGTTGGTTTTGTCGTCGGAACTTCTTGTTGCACAAGTCGCACTCGAACCAAGCGTCGTCACCGTTCGGGGAACACGGGTGACTGGACGAACTGTTACTCGCTTCCGAATCGCTCAAGTCGGCCGACTGCGCGAGCGTCGGCAGCAACCGCGGCGGCGGCGGAAGAATCGTGCTGGCGAGCGGCGTGACTCGCGACGTCGGCGCCGCCGCGTCGGCCGAGTTCGGGCGCGGCTTGTGCCAGCGCCGATGCGAAGCGAGGTTGGCGGGACAGTTGAACACTTTGTCGCACTCGGGACACCGGTACTCGACGTGAATAATGCGCGAACATCGGTGCTGCGCCAAGCCGAAAGCGTCGTCGTAGCATTTCTTACACAACTGACAGATGTAGTCGCCGATTCGGTTGTCTATCTTGGCGATCTCGGCCTTGGCCTCCTCGGTCGCCTCGACCAAGTTGAAACTCGGGTCGATGTCGCCCTTGCGCACGACCACCAGCGACGTGTTCTGCGGCTCGTCCACGTCGTCGAAGTCGCGGATGATCGTCCCGGACACGGGCGACGTTTTGTCCTCGTCGAACGTGAGCCGGCGCACGGCTTTTGACTTTTTGGGGGCCCGGGAGCCCTTGGGTAGCGAGTTTAGCGCCGATTCTCGTCGCTTGTGCGGCGAGGGCGGAGGCGGTGCGGGTGTTTGGGACGATTTGATGGGTGGAGTGCACAAACTCACCATGAACTGATCGAACGGGTTGAGGTAGGGCACTGCCGATGTCGCCAGCGATGTCGTCAGCGATGTCGCTCGTGTGGTCAGTGCCAAAGGCGAGTTGTCGGCATTCTGGAGGTCGCAGAAGTGGTTCCGCGAGCCGAATTGGGCGGGACTGCGGTAGAGGAGCAGCGTGGGGCTGCCGAAGCCGGAATCCGGAGACGCGTGCGCTGCAGGGGCCGGTTGGGTGCCGCCGCCTGTGGTCGGCAAGGGCAGCTGGGTGGGCGCGATGTTGTCGTGGTCGGAGCTCGAGTCGGAGCGAGAGTCGGAACGATCCTCGTCCGAGTATCGGCGCCCGCGGTCGCGGTACGAAGAGGGCGCCGAGTGTTTGCTGCTGGGCAGCCGCTTGACGAGGAAACCTCGCGGCATGTTGACGTGCGACTCATGGACGGCAGCGGCTGCTCGGCTCGGGAGTTGGGATGAGGCACTTTGAGTTGTCGGCGTTGGTGGAGCTGGAGTTGTTGCTGCCGCTCGTGTCGGTGCGATAGTTTGGAGTGGGGAGAAGAGAGCGGAGCGGGCGCGGAGTGGAGCGGAGGGAGCGGGCAACCACCTGATGCTGGTATGGTAGTAGTGAGTAAGAGACACGCGACTCGGGGAGCGCGCTGCTGATTGGTTGTGGTCGCGCGCTGTTCTGGGTTAAGCCGCCGCCTCCTGCTCCTCGCCACTACCCGTTACCTAGTCGGTTGTTATGGTGACGGAGACGCCGTGGCCTAGTGAACAATCGATCGATGGGCAGATGGCGAGTGGAGGGAGGGAGGGAGGGTGAGGGGTTTTTTGGAGGGAAATTGAGAAGTGGAGTATTGGCACTTCATCTTGGGGATGAGGTGGGGAAAGGTAAAGGTAGAGAGAGGGATGGGTGAGGATGGTTGCGACTTGGGAGAGTGGGTTGTGGATGGATGTTGGGTACATGATTTTTTTTTTTTTTTTTTTTTTTTTTTAGGGGGAGTTAGGTTTTTGGTTTAGGTTTTGGGGTTTTTTGGGTTTTTGGGTTTTTTGGGGTTTTTTTTAGGGTTTTTTAGGGAGAAAAAATTTTTTTTTTGGTTTTGTTTTGTTTGGTTTTGTTTTGTTTGGTTTTTTTGCGATGTGGTTTTTTTTTTGTATGAATTTGTCAAGAAATGGCATTTTTTTGTACGAGTTTTTCAATGAATGTCATTTTTGTGTATGAATTTTGTAGGGAAGTCACTTTTCTATGTGGAATTTTCAACATGTCATTTATTTCTGTGAAATATCGAAGAAATGTTGTTGTTTTTTTTTTAATGAAATGTTGAGGAAATTTTTTGTTTTGGATATAATTTGCATGACTTAAATTTCTAATTTTTGACTAAAATATCCGATATTTGAACGAAATTTTTCAAAATTTGACTAAAATTTTCAAAATTTGACCAAAGTTTGATCAAAATTTGACCAAAGTTTGATCAAAATTTGACCAAAGTTTGATCAAAATTTGACCAAAGTTTGATCAAAATTTGACCAAAGTTTGATCAAAATTTGACCAAAATTTCCAAAATTTGACCACAATTTCCAAAATTTGACCACAATTTCCAAAATTTGACCACAATTTCCAAAATTTGACCACAATTTCCAAAATTTGAAATTTCAAAAATTTGACCAAAATTTCCAAAATTTCACCAAAATTTCCAAAATTTCACCAAACTTTCCAAAATTTCACCAAAATTTCCAAAATTTCACCAAAATTTCCAAAATTTCACCAAAATTTATGATTTTTGATTAAAATTTTGTCATTTTGACCAAAATTTCTTATTTTTGATTAAAAATTTGTCATTTTGACCAAAATTTCTTATTTTTGATTAAAAATTTTATCATTTTGCCCAAATTTTCCCCAGTTAAAATAAAAAAAAACAATTTTAAAACTAAACCTCCCAAAATCCCGTCATCTTTTGCCCCACAATTCAACAATTTATCAAAAACAAACGAATAAATTGCCAACCCTCTCTCACTCAAATCCAACACCCAACAACAAAACCGATTTATTTTAGCCGGGAAAAACTTTTGTTTACCGTTTATTACCACATTTGAATCAGCGACGCGTAGGTGGGGTCTGAGCTGGGACATGTGGGAGTGGGGTCGATGGGGCGAGCAAGAGAGGGGGGGATGGGGAGAATGTAAACGCACGACCAGCTGTTCCCATATCGTGGCGCGTGCGAAAACTCCCGCCATATACTACGCATTCTCATTGTTTGTTACAATTTCCACCTTCCCACCCACCCCTTGTCCCTACCAACAGTCAAAGCCACCGAGCACCGATTGTCGTTGGCGCGATTCGAATATCGAATCGATCCCGACCGGTCCGCGCGCGCAAAACGGAAAAATGCAAAAATCTGGTCGCGCTCGGCGAAATTTATGCAAATTGCGCGCCAACCCTTTAAAAGTGGTGTAAATTGCCCCCTCATCAGACGCGGAGGAAGGAAAGGGGTCCTCGAACGGAGTTTTTGTTTCTCCATCCATCAGGATCGAAAAAGGATCCGGGGTTTGCGCGTACGGCACGTGACTGAGCGCGTGCTTGGCGCTGCATTTGCATACAGCTGCAGCATGCATTTTCTCTTTGTTTTGGTTGTGCTTTTGTTATGGGGGGTTTTGTTTGGTTGGTTTCGGGTGAGGGTGAGGGGAGGTGGACATGATTGCTGTATGGAACTTTTGATAGATATTTTTATTTTTTCGAATTTTTTGATATTTTTTGGGGGTCTTGGTATTTATTTTTGTACTTGTTTTGCTGCTTTTGATATATTTTTTGACTTTTTTGATATATTTTTCGTCCTTTTTTGATATTTTGTGTTGTTTTTGTTGTTTTTTGGTCTTTTGTAGCAATTTTTGGTCCTTTTATTGGTTTTTTTGTATTTATTGGCATTTTGAAATCTTTTTTGACATTGTTTGATCATTTTCTGGTCTTTTATGATGATTTTTTAGGCATTTTTGGGCTTATTTTGGTCTTATTTGATGATTTTTAGGCATTTTTGGGCTTATTTTGGTCTTATTTGATGAATTTTAGGCATTTTTGGGCCTATTTCGGTCTTATTTTGGACTTATTTGATGTTTTTGTGATTTTTATTTGTCTTTTTTGATGTTTTTTGATATTTTTATTGGCAATTTTCGGTCGGTTTTAATTTCCAGTTGTTGGGAAATCCTATAAGTCAGTTTTCGAGGGACTAGAGTTCATGTTTCAGCGGGAAAACCCTTAAAATCCGAAGGGGATTTTTGACATTACGAATAAAACCTTTTTTTAATCAGTCATTAGTCTTATTTTTATCATTACAATTTTTTTTTATTCTAAAAAAAAAAAAATCAATCAAATGTTTTCACTTTTACTAATTAAATTTAAAAAAAAAAATTCTAAACAGCTAAATTGCTAAACACAATATTAGTTACCTTTTTTTGCAATACCTTTTGCATAATGTAATTAGCATTGAATTGAGTACAAGAGCGAAAAGGGGCGCGCGGCCGCGCACTGCATTTCAATTCATTGGCGCCCGCCTGCATTTCTTTTATGGCGCGTGTCATATTTTGGAAGTGACCATACGTCGCCAAACAACATCTGCAACCCTTATATTCTACCTGGTGGAGGGAGATAATGGGCATGCGGGTTTTGTGTCATGTTTATGGCTCATGTGACTAATTTGGGTTTGTTTTTGAGTATTTTGTGACCTCGTTTCGGTGTTTGGTGTTGGGACGTTTTGGTTTTTTGGTTTTGTGGGGGATTGAGAGTTTTGGTGTTTTTGTTTGGGGATTGGGGAATCGATGTTTTGAGGGTGGGAGAGGGTTTTGGGGTGGGGTATCGATTTGGAATTGATTTGGTGGGTTTATCGGGGGAAATGGTGTTTTGTTGTGATTTTTTTTTTAATTTATCGATTTGTGTGTCGATATTTTTGAGTTTTGGAGGTTTTTTTTTTTTTTATGTTGATTTTGTTAGGAAAATGTACCGTAATCGATGTTTTTAGTCGCGAACAATGAAAATAAATTGATTTCTTTTTAAACGCATTGATTTTTGTGAAAAAATTTAAGAAATGTAACAAAAAATGCAAATAAATCGATCAAAATTGAAAATAAGTTGTCAAAAATTGGAAATACATCGACAAATAGAAAAAAATTGACAAAAAATTGACGAAATTTGACAAAAATTGACAAAAAATCGACGAAATTTGACAAAAATTGACAAAAAATTACAAAAATCGACAACAAATTGACAAAAATCAACAAAAAAATTACAAAAATCAACAAAAATTGACAAAAATCAACAAAAAAATTACAAATCGACAAAAAAAAATCATCAAAAACTGAAATAAAAATATAAAATTGAAATAAAATCGACGTTTATTTTGATTATTTCCATCTCCATTTTCTCCCGTAAAAAAAAATCGAATACATTTCTAAACAAATATCGATTTTCTAAATAAACATACCGCCATGTCAATTTATTTTATCAATTTAAAAAAAAAAATATTTTCTTCAATTCCATTTTTTTTAAACATTCACAAAAAAAATCGATTCCCTTTTCGATATTTTTCCAAAAAAATCTCCCAAATCGTTCGGCTGCACGGTTAACTACTCGTGTACTGCAGCGAAGCCAAATTCAGCTGTCAGGATAACAAGTAGACAAGCGAGATAAATTCACGTTAGCCGCGGCCGAACTTATCGAATGGATCGTTATTTAGTTACACAAGAGATGAAGTGGTGCAATTATTGACCCGTTAGTCAAAGACCGATCCTTCCTTTCTCGACACGAACAAATCTGTCAGCCTCGATTTGATTAAAACAAATTATCGTTCATTTATCGATAAATGCAAATTGCGAAATCGAAACCTGTTTGATTTTTGCGCGACTCGTGTTTGATTTGCTGACTTAACGGGAGCAGGTGGGGTCGAGGTGCGGCACGCGTCTCTGAATGCGCGTCCCCTCGCGCGTCTTTCTCCCAGGTGGAGCTTGCGGGGCTCGTCGGACGCGCTTCATTTAGCGCGCGTGGGGCGTCGCGGAGGTGACGCTATGGTACATGAGCGCATGGTTCCCCGCGGCTAACCGCACGCGATATTTTGGCGGGAAAGTAACGGGAGCGTGACATTATTCCATATGGCGCACGAGCAAGTTTTTGTTGAAGGAGTTTGTATTTAGATTTGTTTAATTGTTGGGGAAAGGAAGGTGTTGGGGAAGATTAGTGGGAAGCGATGAGTTAACCTTTTTGTGGTTTTTTATTTTGGAGTTGGAAGAATGGAATTTTTGCATATGAAAGTGAATTTCTGAATCTAAAAATGAATTTTTGAATCTAAAAATGAATTTTTGCATCTAAAAATAAATTTTTGCATCTAAAAATGAATTTTCGCATCCAAAAATGAATTTTTGCATATAAAAATGAATTTAAAAATGAATTTTTGCATCTAAAAATGAATTTAAAAATGAATTTTTGCATATAAATATGAATTTTTGCATCTGAAAATGAATATTTGCATCTAAAAATGAATTTTTGCATCTAAAAATGAATTTTTGCATCTAAAAATGAATTTTTGCATATAAAAATGAATTTTTGCATCTGAAAATGAATATTTGCATCTAAAAATGAATTTTTGCATATAAAAATGAATTTAAAAATAAATTTTTGCATATAAAAAAAATAAGTTTGCATCTAAAAATGAATTTTTGCATCTACAAATTCGATTTTTGCATCTACAAATTCAATTTATGCAAATACAAATTCAATTTATGCAAATACAAATTCAATTTATGCAAATACAAATTCAATTTATGCAAATACAAATTCAATATTTCCATCTAAAAATGCATTGTTGAATCTAAAACTGCATTGTTGCATGCAAAAGCGAATTGTGCATCTAAAAGTCCATTGTTGCAACGAAAAGCAAATTGAACTGCGTCAGATGCATCCCTAAAGAGACCATATTCAAATCGCACAAATGCATAATTTGTATTATATTCCTTCAAAAAAAATAATTCCCTTTTATCATATCTAAAAACTGAACCATTTGCATCTTATCACATTCGTCCCCCATCACCAATTCCATCCCACTCTTAAATATTTATCGCACGCATTCATTTCCATACGTAAATAACCCCGAGGAAAGGATGCAACATGTTACGCAATGAATTGTATCCGACCGAAGAAATATCTATCTCCTCACTGCGTGCCATCTGCCAGACGAGGAACGCGCTAATTGTGGCGGAGAGAGAGCGAGAGCGAGAGGGGCGCGTGCTGATCTCACTTCCCCCATCCCATCCCGACCCATCCCATCGCATCCCGACCGCCTGTTGTTCTCATCAAATGTAGCATAGCGGCAGATGTACATAACACCGTCACGTGACTGCGTGCCATATTACAAACATCCTTCCTGCGCCCAAATTAGCGCCAACACCCATGGCCGCATCACCTGGGCGACCGGTCCACTTTTGGCATCTATTTTTCGAGGAATTAGGCGAAATTAAAGCGAAAATTGAGCTGAAACGGAGAGGAAATTTGGTGCGGGTTGAATAGATTTTGCTATGGTTTCGTTGATTCAAAGGATTAGGTGAATGGTGTATGGGAGTTGCGTGCGGCGCATGCGCGGGAGAACGGTATTGTGCCGTTGTAGTTTGGGCGCAGCTGTTGGGCGGCTGGACAATAGGCGGGAGCGGGAATGCGGGGTGAGGGGGAGGTGATTAACCCTTTTGGAGGGCAAAGTGAGTTTGAGTTGAGATGGGGATCTTAAGATGGGGATGGGGGGTGGGGGATGGGGTTGGTGATGTTCAGTTTGTTGGGTTTGATTGTGGCAGGCGAAGCAGGTGAGGGGTCGCGACAGATGCCCTTAGAGGTGATTCCAGGTGGAGTAGCGAGGGAGACATAATCTGGGGAAAGTTGTATGGGTCTTGTGCAAGAGAGGGAGGGAGAGGGAGGGCGAGGGGAGGGGATAGCGGGTCTGGGTGAACGGGAAAGTTGGGGTGCGATTTTTGGGAGAAAAGTGAATTTTTAGTGTCTGGATTTTAAAGTAAATAAAAATTGTTGCTTGTAGGTTTCAATTTATAGTATTTGGACGAAGTGGTGAAAGTGATGAATGGAGAGTTGGAACCAAATTTAGGTTTTAATTAGGCAAATTTAGGCTTTAATTAGGGTAAATTTAGGCTTTAATTAGGGTAAATTTAGGCTTTAATTAGGCAAATTTAAGCTATAATTAGGCAAAATTAGGCTTTAATTAGGCAAATTTAGGCTTTAATTAGGCACACTTGGGCTTTAATTAGGCAAATTAAACAAATTTAGGCTTTAATTGAGCAAATTAAACAAATTTAGGCCTTAATTGAGCAAATTAAACAAATTTAGGTTCTAATTAAGAAAGTTTGTTTTAATTCAGCAAAGCAAGCCAGTTTAGGCTTTAATTAAGCAAAGCAAGCCTATTTAGGCTTTAATTAAGCAAAGAAAGCCTATTTAGGCTTTAATTAAGCCAGTTTAGGCTTTAATTAAGCAAAGCAAGCCTATTTAAGCTTTAATTAAGCAAAGCAAGCCTATTTAGGCTTTAATTAAGCCAGTTTAGGCTTTAATTAAGCAAAGCAAGCCAGTTTAGGCTTTAATTAAGCCAGTTTAGGCTTTAATTAAGCCAGTTTAGGCTTTAATTAAGCCAGTTTAGGCTTTAATTAAGCCAGTTTAGGCTTTAATTAAGCCAGTTTAGGCTTTAATTAAGCCAGTTTAGGCTTTAATTAAGCAAAGCAAGCCAGTTTAGGTTTTAATTAAGCAAAGCAAGCCAGTTTAGGCTTTAATTAAGCAAAGCAAGCCAGTTTGGGCTTTAATTAAGCAAAGCAAGCCAGTTTGGGCTTAAATTAAGCAAATTTAGACTGTAATTAATTATATTTAGGCTTTAATTAGGCAAATTTAGACTGTAATTAATTATATTTAGGCTTTAATTAAGTAAATTTAGACTCTAATTAAACAAGTTTAGATTTTAATAGCGTAAATTTAGATTTTAATTACGGAAATTTAGACTCTAATTAAACAAATTTAGGTTTTAAAAAAGGAAATTTAGGATTTAATTGAGCAATTTATGCATGTTTAGACTCATGATTGAGCAAATTAAGCTGGTTTAGACTTTAATTGAGCAAAGTAAACCGATTTAGGCTGTAGTTAAGTAAACTTCGCCAATTTAGGCTGCAATCGAGTAAATCAGGCAAATCTAGGCTTTAATTGAGCAAATTTAGACTTTTAATTAAGGAAATTTAATGTTGAAAATAATTGCATTGAATCAGGTACAATCCTACTGTAATTAATAATTTTGAAATAATTAAACCCGAAATAAGCATTTCATTTTATTTTTGAAATTTTCTTAAAATCCAAATAAACTCAATTGCCCCCCCCCCCCCCCCAAAAAAAAAAAAAAAAAAAAAATCTGGGGCCCTAGACGACTCCCAAACATGGCCAACGAAAAACAGAATAAAAATAAGCCTCGGTTTGATTGCATAAGTGAAATACCTCCCCAAAGAAAATTGAAAAAAAAATGGATAGAAATTCATGAGAAATATAAACACGCCATTGCATTAATCATAGCAATGCATTTATTGGCATTTTTTTGCTCACGTGTCGAGAAAAACCACCCACAATCCCCATGTTTTCTCGGCGCAATGCAATTACAACAAATTATCAGCAGTACTGCAGTACTGTCCTTTATTTATCCTTGGAACTGTGTGTTTTGTGCGCCGCGCTGTTTGTTCTGTCATTAAGAGTTTTGTCCCTTGACATGCCCGAATATAATTGAAGACTCCCTTCCTTCGTATTCCGTTAATGATTCCCCAAATGTCCACCGTATATTTATCTATTTATCATTATCAACGAACCGATCGATGGATTTTCGACGAGCGAAATCACTAGGTTTCGATTTAGCGCGCAAATCGAAAGTTTGTGATTTTGGGCTTTTCGCGCGAAAAAAGATAATTTTTTTGTTTTGTTTCGTTTGGATTGATCTTTTTTCGGGGGCAAATAATTGCAGGGAAAAATTGTGTGTTTACATGGAATGGAAAATTGGATTTTGGAAGGGAAAAATGTTTCTCGAGTAAAAGTCATTCTGATGTGTGTTGTTGCATCGATTTTCTGCCTGTGAGAGCAACAGTTGGGCGTGCTAAGTTGAGTTACTTTAGCGTAACTGTGTGATTGATTCTGGTCAAAACAAGATTAAAAGGAGGGAAAAAAATGTTTAATAATAAATTGTATGGGTTTTTTTTTTATTTTTTTATTTTTTTTTATTTTTTATTTATTTATTTTTTTGTTTATTATTTTTCTGAATTTTTATTTTATTTTTGTTTTTTTTTAGTTTTGTTTGGAATTTTATTCACTTTGTTGTGCAATCATAATTAATTTCTATTTGATTTGTGTGTAGCTTGGTCGTAAATGGAAGTAAAATAGCTGTAAAGAAGAGTGGTCACACTTAGCAAAGAGCATCATTTCCGGTGATATTAGCACGCCATCTGTATGTGAGTTCTCTTCCGGTATGATGTGTTTTTTATCCATCCATTAGTGGCTTTATTTCGCTTGTTTTCTTTACTTTAGGTGGAAAAAAACGGGGAAAACAAGAAAGAAACGGGCAAGCTAGAGAGGTATAATTTTTTTTTTGTCGTTGAATTGATCCATTGTATAAAAAAAAAGATGGTTTATGGTTTGTGGTGATGCCATTTTGATTTATTTATTGCCCTCTGTGGGTCAATTATGGAATGTAGCATGTGTTTTAAATATTTAAAAGTTGATGTTTTGGCAACAACGTGGTATTAATTTTGTATGAAATCAAAATTTTTATCTCGAATCGTGATCGTGATCAATGTTGACTCGTTGAAAGTTGAAGATTATGCGGTAAAGCAGCAATAGATGCGTTCAAAGTAGTCTGACTTGACTACGTATTTGAAACTGTAATGGAGCGTGCAAATAACGTGACCAGGTTGCGCACGAGAAACACACGAGGTGCGCAAGAGCTGTGGAAGCGCCGTGTATTGCAGTGAAGTGACACAGACTATGTGGGCAGCTGGTCACAGTTGGTGTAGTTGAGATTTACATAACTGACTAGTTTATATAGGTGGCGCTGCAGAAAGGCAGTGTCACAAATTAACAATTAACAAGTGACGTGCATCGGAGTGTTTCTATAAACGGAATGGCATCAAAAACAGCCAAAAACCATCACCAAGCCTTCTTTCAGTCTCGGTGGGCATGCGCACAACGTTTAAAAACGACAAAACATGTTTAACTACAATCTTAAACACGTTTTTCGAAGGCTGGTGTTGAAAATGGTGAAAAGAGAAACGTTGAATGCACCTTACCCTATGGTAGTGTGAAGTTTGGGTGTGATGGTTTAGAAAATTGGATTTTTCTTATCTGTCTGAGGTTGTGTGACGTTTTGATTCGATCCTACAAGTAGGGTCGTCAGTCGTCACGCATCCTCAGTAATGGATAAGTGGATTCTAATTTTTAATCTCAATAGTTGGGATCGGGTTTGTGCAACACGTCGATAATACGAAACGATAAGCCGAGTGAAGTGTGAGATTGCACAAATTGGTGCTCACAGAAGGAAATAAAGCAAGAAAATTTCGGTACAGTGCTGTAAATTACTTTTGTTTAAACGAGTTTATTGTTGTTTATTTTTTTAGCATTGTTAGGCCTAACGTTAGGCTTAATACTGGGAATAAGTGGAAGTAGGAAATCGTCTGCGCATAACATCAATTTGGCATCGCAAACTGTAAATGCTTACGACAATCGAATGATTACGTCGGACTTTTTTCCGACATGGTTTATAAAGCAACATGGTTGCTAAATGTGATCGTTGTCAACGTTGTAAACCTATTCAAAGGAAGCCACCAGGACTCTTGACGCCGGTGTCACCGCTGGTAGGCCGATTTGAACGAATTGGTATCGAATTGGGTCGTCTGAAACCAATGACTATACTCGAGTTGCACTCAAAAAGGCACCTCACAATGTGTACTCCCATTGGTCGAGCAGGTTTACTACTAACTCCAGACTGTATACTACTACTAGGAGAAGTAGTTTTGTTTTTTATTTATTGTTGTGATTGTTATGACTAATTTAGTTTGTTATTTTGATTTTATTTAATAAAAAATGTTATTTCCATCATTAAAATGAAGTTTTACACATTAAAAAATGTCAAACTCATGTTTGTTGTGTTTATTGCTTACATCGTCTGGAAGTTTGAATTTTAGGCCGTTGCCTAGGCAATCGATTACAATGTCTGTACATTGTAATGCAATTCTGGTGTTTGGGTCTACTTTTCCGGATCACTACACCAGTAAACTGGCTCGACCAATGGGAGTACACATTGTGAGGTGCCTTTTTGAGTGCAACTCGAGTATAGAAATAGAATGGCGCCATGTTAATGTGCGTGCATTGTTTTTAGGAGGGTAATGATAGTTTTTGGGGAATGTTTGCACGTTGACATTCGAATTTTGTTTTTGAAAAAATTGTGAGATATGATTGAGAGATTGAAGTGGAAAGGTTTGTTTTGTAGTATTAGTGCAACAGTTGCAGCTATTAGCCATGCACTATGAGAACTAATCATTGTGACATAAAATCAATGAACATGGCTATAGGTGAAGTCTTGACTTTGCTGCTGCTTGCAGTAAACATAGGTTGTCTTATTGATATGTCTGAAATATTCATTCTGTTGCTATATCTTCAGGTAAACAGGTTTAGCTGTATTTGTTTTTGTTTTCGCTGGCCATTAGTTATGCGCAGAGAAGAGGTGTAATTAGGTGGAAGGGTGTGCCCTTGGAGATCAGCAGGGTGTTGAGTTTGATTAACTGTCTAGGTTAAAACTGCAATTTAAGATGCATTTCTATTTCTAGTGTACATCAAAATTACATTTTACATTTTTGCATGTAAAAATTGCATTTTTGCACGTGAAAATTGCATTTTTGCACGTGAAAATTGCATTTTTGCACGTAAAAATTGCATTTTTGCACGTAAAAATTGCATTTTTGCACTTAAATATTGCATTTTTGCACTTAAATATTGCATTTTTGCACTTAAAAATTGCATTTTTGCTCTTAAAAATACCATTTTTGCACTTAAAAATACCATTTTTGCACTTAACAATTGCATTTTAGCACTTAACAATTGCATTTTAGCGCTTAAAATTTGCATTTTAGCGCTTAAAATTTGCATTTTAGCGCTTAAAAATTGCATTTTAGCGCTTAAAAATTGCATTTTAGCGTTTAAAAATTGCATTTTTGCACGTAAAAATTGCATTTTCGCACGTAAAAATTGCATTTTCGCACGTAAAAATTGCATTTTCGCACGTAAAAATTACATTTTTGCACTTAAAAATTGCATTTTAAGTATTATGTATAATTTACAAAGTACATCATACTTAGAGCCTCAACCTCGAGTGCTGTAAACGAATGAGCATTAATAACGGTTATAAAAACATACGTATACAAGTTAGATTCTTTCAAACAAAATTATCCACACTCTGATACAATCTGAGATGTAGATTACCAAAAATAACATTTCTATCGGAAATCAATACCAATTGATTTTCGTCAATTAATCATCCAAAATCGCAAAAATCCGTACATGCTCCGTTGCTCGCGATCACTTTCGGATCGTCGTCATTAGCATTACCCAACGATTATTCCAACAATCCACAACTCCACAAAACAACACCAAACCCCAAAAACAACAACATTCGCACGACTTTTGCACTAAACGACACGTTCATTAGTGTTTACCACAACACAAACTTGCAACAAAAAAATAAAAAATCGCAAGACATAAAAAATTCTCCCATAATTATTTTAATTAGACAGTTTCATGCATTTGAGAAATTCTTACAAAATAACATACAATTTGCCTGTGCGTGTTCGTGTCCGTAGAAAATTAAATTACTCCAAAATAAAATACAAAAATAAATTTAATTCCTCGCGAGAAAATACAAACAAACAAAAAAAAATCATTTCTGACTAATTTCCAACTTTTTTTTTTTATCTCATTTTCAATTCATTAAATTAATGGCACCTCAATCTGATTGATGCACGAATCGATACAATCTCCCAAGTGACCGGTGCAATAATATTTTATTGTACAAACAATCGTTTTTCCACGAAAGAAACGCGAATGAATTGAATTGATGGATTAAAAAGTGGACATTTAATGCGTATTAAACATTCCAAAGGTGCCAAAAAATGTTGGCGAACTCGAGTAGTGTCGTGCCGAGTTACACAAAAGTGGCCACGACAGGGCATTAATTTATAATAAGTCGATCAAAGCGAAGCGTCATGCAGGGAAGAGAGATGGCGGGGGTTGGGTGGTCGGTGTTGCCTGTGACAGATGGCGGCGTGGCGTGGGTGACTGGGTGGGGTGGGTGGGGGGGCAGGGGGGGGGGTTGGCTGTCTGGTGGTCTATTGACAGCCCACGGGTATGAAACCCCGTCTAGGAGTTTGGCGTGCGAAGTTGGATCAGTCAGCAGATGGTTGAGGTTAGGGTTGAGAAATTTGGTCAATTTGGTCAGTTTTTATATATTTTTTTTGTTGGGCAGTTGGGTGAAGGGGTGTAATTTTGTAGGATGTTTTGAAGATTTATACATGTTTCATGTAAAGCTTTTTTTTTGTACAGTATAGAAAAAAGGGGAAAAGCGTGTAAAATCAAGTCAAAACGGATGAAATCATGAAGAAAAGGGTAAAATCGTGTAAAAAAGTGTAAAAATTGTGTAAAATGGGGTAAAACATGTTAAACTGTGTAAAAGTTATGTAAAAACGGGTAAAATCATGTGAAAACGGCTAAAAACGTGTAATATCGGTGTAAAAACATGTTAAAATATGTAAAATCGGTTAAAATCGAAAAGATTCGTAATGTCGATAATTCTATTTTTCGATTTTTTTTATTTAGGCATTACGGAGTTTTCTATCTCCATGTATAACGTAAAGCCGGATTAAAATTGGGCTGTAAACGGGATTAGGTTGAACGGGATATCACCGTTTTGGAGGGATTTTGTATGGGAAATTGAGGAATAGGTAGTTGAGGTGTGTTTGGGAATTTATTCGATTTTTAGTCGATTATTTCTTACGTAAATTGAATCATAAAGTAGACTTTTTTATTTTGGTTGGTATAATCGATTTTTATTGCAATTATTGTCGATTTTGGTGGACGAAATCGATTTTTATTGCAATTATTGTCGATTTTGGTGGACGAAATCGATTTTTATTGGATTATTGTCGATTTTGGTAGACGAAATCGATTTTTATAGCCGATTATCTTGAAAATCGAATAAGTTTCCAAAAATTGTTTCACATATCGAAGCACAAAAACCAAAAAAAAAAAAATTAATACCGATTAATGAAATTGATTTTTATAGCCGATTATTCAAAAACCCCATCGACATTTTCCGATTTTTTCCAAAATCATCGATCGAAAAATCAAAATTCCAATTTCGATTAATTTAATCGATCTTCATAATCGATAATCATCCAAAAACCAAATCGATATTTCCGATTTTCCCCCTCCCCCCCAAAAAAAATCACCAACCTTACGAAACTAAATCGCTCCGCAAAAAAAACCCAAAAAAATCGATTCATTTCTTTCTAATTTGATTATCCACCGACCGAAATAAAACATTCTCCCGAACCAAACTATCTTCATACTAGATTGTCGCCATAGCAACAACTCCAACACCAACACCAACCAGCAATTTTTTCCTCATAAGTATCCCTGGTGACGATGGCGCGCATTTCTAGCAAATACAAGTAAGTCCTGCGCGGGGCAAGAACGCAAAAATAACAAATTGGATCCCCGACAGCACGTGATTCCGTCCATAACCAGTGGAATCCGATTGGTTTAAATCCCTCGGAGGATTTTTTTTCCACGAGCACGCACGTGACTCGTGGGAAATGGCGCGCACGTCACGACATGCTTAGAGATTCATTTATTAATGCACGTGTCTCTTAATCACCTAATTAATCCGCGCATTGATTGGTCGATTTGAGTTGGTTCCATCTCGCATCCATCAATCACACCGGGGTCCGCCAGTCTGTCTGCTCTTGTTTCACCTGGTGGCGCCATTGCTCTGTTTACTCACCGAGGGTGAGGTGGGGTCGCGAGGGAAGGGTGCCGAGTGAAATGCGCGTTTAATTTATTCGGGGCTTGTGCTAAGGTTCGATTATTGCTCGCTTTGGGTTCTTGTGTCTTTAGGATTGTTGATGCACGTCGAGAAATGTCGTCGGAGAGGGAAGTTTGATTTTTTTTTTTTGGTAGGTGCTCCGATTAAAAGCCGGGGTTAAATAGCAGATGGGGTTTGGGGAAGTTAAAAGTTGTGTGGTTAAAACTACGTCGGATGGAATTTTGGTTGTTTTTGGTGTTAAAAATGGAACTTGTATGCAACATTAAAAATATAATGTAAGGATGGGGTTTTAGGGGCCCGGGCCCCAGTTTTACAGGCCCCTATACAAAATATATATTTTTTTTTATAGATAAATTAGCATGTTTTTTTATAAAAATGTATTTTTTTGTATGAAAATGCATTTTTTAAATAAGAAAATGCATTTTTTATTTATTAAATTGCTTTGTTTTGTATTAAAATGCATTGTTTTGTATAAAAATGCATTTTTTATTTATTAAAATGCAATTATTTTGTATGAAAATGCATTGCTTTGCATGAAAGTGCATTGTCTTGTATAAAAATGCATTTTTTATTTATTAAAATGCAATTATTTTGTATGAAAATGCATTGCTTTGCATGAAAGTGCATTGTTTTGCATGAAAATGCATTGTTTTGTATGAAAATGCATTGCTTTGCATGAAAAGGCATTGTTTTGAATGAAAAGGCATTGTTTTGTATGAAAATGCATTGTTTTGTATGAAAATGCATTGTTTTGTATGAAAATGCATTGCTTTGCATGAAAAGGCATTGTTTTGAATGAAAAGGCATTGTTTTGTATGAAAATGCATTGTTTTGTATGAAAATGCATTGTTTTGTATGAAAATGCATTGTTTTGTATGAAAATGCATTGTTTTGTATGAAAATGCATTGTTTTGTATGAAAATGCATTCTTTTGTATAAAAATGCATTGTTTTGTATGAAAATGCATTCTTTTGTATGAAAGTGCATTCTTTTGTATGAAAATGCATTCTTTTGTATAAAAATGCATTGTTTTGTATGAAAATGCATTCTTTTGTATGAAAGTGCATTCTTTTGTATGAAAATGCATTCTTTTGTATAAAAATGCATTGTTTTGTATGAAAATGCAATTATTTCAGCTCAAATTGAATTTATTTTCTACCAAAAATTTTTTTGTTTCTCGCAGCCATTTTTTCGAGGCCCTAACTGAAAAAAATCGAAAAAAAAATTTTTGAGAAAATATTTTGGTTTTGGAATTAGGGGCCCCCGCAGCTCCATGGGGCCCTTCTCCTACGAGAACCTAGAAATCCCCTCCTGATTCAAGGACCCTCTATTGACTAAACACTCTGGGCCCCAACAACGTAAATAAAACATTACAAACATTAGAAACATTAAAACCGCCATTTTTATTCAAACGAAAAATTGTATAAAAATGTTGTCTAAACCTTTGTACAACATTTGTGCAACGTATCCATGTTATTAGGGCTGCAACGCGGGAACTTTAATGCGAAAATCGATTTCTCTTTCATACTTCTTGCTCCCACTTGTTGCGAAATTGAAATAAAAGTCAAATTTATTTCCATTCCACTTGACACTCCATTTTTGTTTATAACAAAAATTTGCACGTCCAAAACACTCGTAAATTTAAACTGCCCTTAATTACTCCAAAATAAGCCACGTAATAACATTAAACACTAATTCCCGACCGTAATTTACGCAACAATCGCCGCAAAACGACAAAAAGCAAACATGTTTATTCATCGCGCTGCCCCTCGAGCTTTACCCGCGCGCTTCACCACCAAACAAAAACCCACGTTACTTTCCCCATAGGAAACAAATAATCGAATTCAAAATAAACATCGAATTTCGACATGAAAAAATTAAAAAACTGCAACGACAGTAACGACACAACCAAAACACGAGTGATTTTAAGTAACGAGTCCTGACAGTTATTCGTCGCGCGCAAAAAAAAAATATCTAACTCGCTATTACATCGGGGTCGTCGAGCGCCGCCCAACGGCACGCACACATCCTACCATGTCCCATTCCTCCGCCCACAGTGTGTCATTTGTCCATAAAACCTTTTCTATCCATTCATTTAATGCAAAAAGTTGATGGGGTCGTGTATCACAACACAGGTGAGTCAGGGGCCCCTCCAACCACTCTGGCGCTTCTACCTGGACTGAATCATCGACGAGAAGGCGAAAGGAGAACGTGTGGCGCCAACTGTTGTCAATTGAGTGGTTGATGGGGGGTCGGTTATGTTATATAGTCACCGATACGCGCACCCCGTCGCCATGGCAATGGGCACAACACGGCGGCGAGTCCGGCGACTGTCGAGATGCGAGCAAACATTGCGTTTGGTTGGCGTTTCGTTTTATCGAGTGGAATTAGGCTTGTTTTTAATTTATTCGGGGGTGAAAGGGTGTCGCGGGGGTGTCGTGTCGTTCCGGTGCAATTGGGACGTGCTGGATGTTATTGTGCGCGTTTTTGTGCTGGAATTGGATTGGGTTGCCATGGCGACGGTAAATAGCGGCGCATGGGCTCGGGTTGCCGTTGTCGTTGCCGGTGATGTGCAACCTACACCTGGACAAATGAAATTGACATGTGGGGTGGGGGTGGGGCGGGGGTGGGGATTTGAATTTGAATGGTTTTTTTTGGTTGGGTTGTCGTGGTGAGGGAGGGTTGTTGGTGGGATCGTTCTTGGGGGGTTTTGTTTTGGGTAAAGAGCGGTTAATTGAGTAAATGCGCAGTCGCAAATGCATTTATCGATCTGGGTTGATGTAGATTGTGTGTGAAAGGTGCACGAGAGATGCGGATTTGAGCAACAGGCGGATTTGTGGTGGTGGATGGATGGTGGGGTTTGGGTTTTTGGTTTTTTTGGGGGGTATGGAAGGGGTTTTGGATGGTTTTTGGTAGTTTTGGGTGGTTTTTGGTGGTTTGGGTTGTATTTTGGTACTTTTAGGTGATTTGTTTGGTGGTTCTTTGGTGTTTATGGAATTTTTTGTTGATTCTTTGGTGTTTATGGAATTTTTTGTTGATTCTTTGATGTTAATGGAATTTTTTGTTGATTTTTGTTGGTTATTGGTAACTTTTTGTTTTGTTAGTTTTGGCTGATATTATGTTGGTTTTTGTTGACTTCTATTGATTTTTGTTGATTTTTTTATGATTTTTGTTAATTTTTTGGGATTTTTGTTAATTTCTTTGTGATTCTTTGATGTTTGTTGGTTTTTGTTGACTTCTATTGATTTTTGTTGACTTCTATTGATTTTTGTTGATTTTTTAAATGATTTTTGTTAATTTTTTGGGATTTTTGTTAATTTTTTTTGGTTGTTGTTGATTGTTTTTGGTTGTTGTTAATTTTTTTGGTTGTTGTTAATTTTTTGTGATTCTTTGATGTTTTTGTTGGTTTTTGTTGATTTTTTTTATAATTTTTGTTAATTTTTTGGGATTTTTGTTAATTTTTTGTGGTTTTTGTTAATTTTTTGTGATTCTTTTGTTAGTATAACCAATCAGTGTTTAATGTATCAACAACAGGAAATTGCGCGTCATCGCACGTCATATTAGTTTCGTTTATTGTTTTGCAACTCATGCTTTGTAGACTCATGTAGTAAACCTGACCGCTCGCGGTCTTGAAGTTCCTAATTGTGTTTTATTGCTTTATTGCCCAAACTCACAAAGGTTATGGGTTCAGCACGAGAGGAGAAGCAGTAAAACTGTCCAGTGAAAACAAACAGTGCGCGTGAGTCAATTTTGAAGAGATTTTGAAAAGGACAAGGTGCCGATCAAAAATCGAGAGTAATCAAAATGGCCGCCGAAAAGACTGTTTATACTCAACTGGAGAAGTTAGACCACAAAAACTACCCAACATGGCGTTTTAGGATGCAGATACATCTCAAATCACGTACACTGTGGACTGTGATCGAAAATGACCCCCCAGCAGCAGGGGCTGCAGCCGCAGTCGTAGACGCTTGGAACGAGAAGGATGGAAAAGCATTGGACGCCATTGCTCAGGCACTTTCCTCCGACCAGTTGGCATTCGTAATGAACAAAGTAACAGCCAAACAAGCATGGGACGAGTTGGAAACCATCCATCGTGGGAATGTGGAAGACCAAAAAATAACTTTAAGGTCAGAAATTACAAATATAAAATGGCTGAAAACTGAGGACGCCATGAGCTTCATGACAAAGGTGTCAGGCATGGCGGAAAAATTACGTCAACTGGGCGACGCCATTACAGATGCTGAAGTGGCCTGCCATGCATTGAGAGGAATTCCAAGGAAATTCAATGAGGTGCGAGCAAGTTTCGATGCAATTGCCCCTAATCAATTGACCACGGCCCGTGTGCGTTACGCCCTAATTCAAGCCGAATTGAGGAACAAAGACGAGGACCGAGAGCACGGAGCAGAGAGCGCCGCACGTGTAAAAGATTTTCGTAAATATTCGTCGAAAAAGGACAAAAAGTGTTTCGAATGCGGAAAAATGGGCCATTTTGCTCGTGATTGTTGGAGCAAACCCGAAAATGCAAATAAGAAGCCAACAAAGCCAAACAAAAGCGATGACAAGCCCAAAAATAATCCAGGCAACAGCAAAAGTGGAAAACACTATGCAGCGTGCGTCACGGATGAGTTTGACGACGACACCATCGAGAAATGGCAATTAGATTCGGCGACAACATCACACATTGTAAAAAATGCTAGTTACCTGTCAAATGCAATTTTACAAACAAACCGTTTTGTTGATGTGGCGGACGGACGACCTCGACAAGTGGAGGCGGTGGGAGAACTGACATTGAAAGTCAACATGGATGGAGACCACCATTTTGTGACCCTAAAAGATGTGTTAGCAGTTCCAAGCTTCACCGACAACCTCATTTCTTGCTACAAACTGTCAAAAAATGGATCCGACATCTGGATGCCTCAAGGAGGAAAAGAGTGTCACGTTTACAAAGGCAAGGACTTGATTTTGCGAGGAGTCGTAAAAGGGGAGCAGTACTTATTAGATGTCGCCCCTGTCCACTCAGAAGACCACGTAAATGCGGTGGCAACAGTCAAGCCAAACACAAACAATTCATCACAACTATGGCATCGAAGAATGGCACACATTAACAGTTCTGCAATTGCAAAAATGGCCAAAATGGACATAAACGGACTCAAAATCGACACACAAAATGAAGAAAAATGCATTAATTGTGTCAAAGGGAAATATTGCCGCAAGCCGTTCAAACGAGTCGCCACAAAGGCGTCTGGGGCAATATTAGAATTATTGCATATGGATTTGTGTGGGCCGTTTCCGGTCGAGACGTTGGCCGGCAACAAATACATTTTTTGTATAGTTGATGATTTTTCTAATTATGTTTTTGCTATTTTTCTCAGGTACAAATCGGAGGTGACCGAGGAATTTATCAAACTCGTAAAACGAATCGAAAATGCCACAGACCGAACAGTGAAAAGAATCAGATCCGACAACGGCGGAGAATTCGTAAACGCAAAAATGAAAAGTTTTCTGGAGTCGAAAGGGATCCACCATGAAAAGACCGTTCCACATAGCCCGCAGCAAAACGGAACGGCTGAACGGATGAACAGGACCATCGTCGAAGCTGCCCGAACGATGATAAGCGAGGCAAAATTGCCGGCGAAATTTTGGGGCGAAGCAGTGCGAACGGCAGTCTACGTGCGAAATAGATGCATTTGCGCTCGAGCAAATGACAAAATACCGTGGGAAATTTGGAATGGAAGAAAAACATCAGTGAAATACTTCAAAGTGTTCGGATGTATGGCAGAAATTTGGACCCCACCACAAATGAGAAGTAAAATGGACGAAAAAACAAATTCAGCAATTTTCATTGGTTATAATGAAGACAGAAAAGCATATTTATTTTATGACATTACAACTCAAAAAGTTATCCCACAAAGAGATGTCGTTTTCTTTGAAGACAAATTTTGCAATGAAGATTTTGAAGAAGAAGAAAACAAATATGCAGAAATTTGTTACACAATACCGGAAAAGGGACAAAATAGTCAACCCCCTGAGGCCGAAGAGTCAGACGAAGGGGAAGAGGACGATGCCCTCGATTACCAAACCCCCAACAGTGGCACAGACTCAGACTCCATTAGTGCGAAGTCCGACGACGAGAGAGAAGAATCGCCCGGGGCAGTAGGGGGAAACCAAAACAATCCAAGTTCAGTGGGAGAAAATGCAGACAATTTGAGTCGAGTGGGAGAAAGATGGTCAACCAGAAATAGAAAGGAAACAGAGCGACTACAAATTGACCCAAACAAGAAATCTTACTGCAGCAAAGTGTCAGAGCCAAAAATACCAACAACATATGAAGAAAGTTTGCTGTCAGATGAAAGAGAAGATTGGGAATATGCAATGAGAGCTGAATTAGAATCACATGACTTAATGGGGACATGGGAAATTGTCAAAGAAAAACCCGGAATGAAAATCATAAAATCTAAGTGGGTTTTCAAAACTAAAGGGACCAAAGAAGACAAGATTTACAAGGCCAGATTGGTAGCCCAGGGAAGTAGCCAACGACCTGGCATTGACTATGAGCAGACCTACTCACCAGTTTTGAGATTGACCAGCTTGAGAGTTCTAATTGTGATTGGACACATGTTAAACTTGATAATGAGACAATTGGATGTTAGAACTGCATATTTACATGGGAAGCTGGAAGAAGAAATTTTCATGCGAATCCCACAAGGGCTAGAAGAATTTTTCGGACCAGGACAAATATGCAAATTATTGAAGGCAATTTATGGACTTAAACAGAGCGGTCGCAACTGGTATTTAAAATTAAAAGAAGAACTCGAAATAATGGCTTACATAAGACTGAGGTCAGATGTTTGCATTTTTATATGCCGAAGAAAAGGAGGGATAATTATCATCGGAATTTATGTTGATGACATGTTGGTGTTGGCCTCGAATGACGAACTAATGGACTATTGTTTAAAAAAGCTAACATCAAAATTTAACATTAGGGATTTGGGAGAGCCAAAGAAAATCCTCGGCATACAGATTGAAAAGGACACAGAAACAGGGAAAATAATGCTCAGCCAACGCGACTATGTGGAAGAAATTTTAGAACGTTTTGGCATGCCTAAATGCAAACCAGCAAAATCCCCGATGGGACCAGAATGGAAGGACGCATTAAACAAAAAGGATGATGCTCTAACCAATCACCCATTCCAAAGCGTCATAGGCTCATTAATGTTCCTGGTGCAAGGCACGAGACCAGATTTGGCATTCAGCGTACATTTCCTGAGTCGTTTTAATTCGTGCGCGACTAAACACCATTGGAAGATGGCAAAGCGAGTGCTAAGATATTTGCAGGGCACGAAGGGTTTGCGTTTGTGTTATGATCGACAGCTTCAAGGACTATTTGGATATTCCGACTCAAACCACAACAATGGGACGGACGACAGGAAGTCGATTAGCGGCCATGTTTTCACCCTAGGAAACGGAGCAGTGTCATGGCGGTCGTTAAAGCAAAATATCGTCGCATTGTCATCGTGTGAAGCGGAATACATCGGCATGTGCGAAGCCGCACGAGAGGGAAAGTGGCTGAAGTCTTTAATCAACGAAATTGGCTTCAACGAATTAAAAGTGAACAGAATCAAAATTTATTGCGACAATCAGGCAGCAGAAGGAATCGCTGACGACGAGCAAATGCATCAGCGCACAAAACACATCGATTTGAGATTCATGTTCTTAAAGAACGAAGTTGCAAATAATCAAATTGAGTTCCAGTACCTGCCCAGTGCGGAGATGGTAGCAGACGGACTTACAAAACCACTGCAAGGGCAGCAGTTGAAGATTTCTAATGAGAGACTCGGACTTTTTTGATTATTGAGTGATTTTATGTGCATTAAACAAGTGGGAGAATGTTAGTATAACCAATCAGTGTTTAATGTATCAACAACAGGAAATTGCGCGTCATCGCACGTCATATTAGTTTCGTTTATTGTTTTGCAACTCATGCTTTGTAGACTCATGTAGTAAACCTGACCGCTCGCGGTCTTGAAGTTCCTAATTGTGTTTTATTGCTTTATTGCCCAAACTCACATCTTTGATGTTTTTGTTGGTTTTAGTTGATTTTTTTGTTCATTTTTTTATTTCTGAGATATTTTTATTGACTTTGTTGACTTTTTTGTTGATTCTTTGTTGATTCTTTGATGTTATGAATATTTTCGTTGATTTCAATTGTCTATTTTTACTTAATTTTTGCTATTTTCAAAACACATTTTATTTTAACAATTTTAAAATTAACACAAATTTGTTCCATCATCCCACCAGTTCAAAAACTCCAAAATTCCAGGAACAAAGAAGAAAAAAAAACGAAATTAATCCTAAAATAGCAGTGGAAACGGGCCATATAATGGTACTCGGTATCAAAGTTCAGTTATCCACTCCCCCTACCCTAGCGGTGGGAAAATGTGGAACAAAAGATTCCTTTCCCTCGTGTTGCTTGTATAAAACGCCATATGGCGCGTTGCTTTTCAAAATTTGCATTGTGGGACATTGTGTGCACGCGTTCTGCACCGTAGCACGCGACTCCACTGTAGAAAAGGGGAATAATAAGAATAAAGCCAAACTATCCCCAGCGCAGCACCCAACAGCACCAACACAGCGCCATTGATACATAATTTAACTGATTTTTATCATTTCACAACAAAATTGAAAAAATGTTCGACTAATTCTTCACACATTTTATTTCCACGATAAAATAAGGAAAGTAAATAGTAATTATCATAAAAAACTCACTCGTGTATGAAGATTTTGCCAACTGGCAATTGACAGATGGTGCGAGCGTCATAACGAGCATCAAAGATGGCGGCGTGTGTGCAGGCGTTTGGAAATTAAAAGATACGAGTGTAAATATAAAAATTGCAGCATTGCTTAATAAAATTGGATATAATTTTGTGTTTTTCTTCGTTTCTTTCGCGTAAATTCTTCCACAAGTGAATTTGTGTCACGTTTACGACCAAACTGCCACTGGGCGGCGGTGGCGGGTTAAAATGATGACGGTAATAAAAATGGGGTATTTATTTACAATTTACGAGCCGCTTTTCACTTAAGATGGTGGTCGAATAAATGTTTATGTCGACGACACCTGAGCTGGCCTACATTGCAAAAATCCCGGACGAGAAGCGAAATTAATGTGGAAACAAAAATAACAAAAATGGCGGATGGCGATAAAAAAATTGTGGAAAATGATATTTTTTAATTAAATTATTTATTATTTCGGTTAATTTCCGATTATATGTTGATGTAATGAGTTTTTTTTTGGTTTCGTTCTTGAGTTGTTACCGAATAAAAAAGAAAAAAAAACTCACGTAGCGAATGTAACGGGATCGGTCGCTTGCTAGGCGCGTGTTGCTAGGCAACGACGGAAACTGAGATACCGAGTTGTATGAATGAGGGGGCTGAAATTATGAGATGAAATATCTTCTTAGGTATGAGATTGGATCGATTTTTATTGGAAAATAGAAGTAAGAATGTTTTATTTTTATTTTTTTATTTTTATTTTTTATTTTTTTAATTTTTGAATTATAGTGGTTCATTAATCATCCGGTAGGAGGGGGATAAAAATGGCGGATTTTTTTGGGGGATTTGTGATTAGCGTATCTAATCAACGCGTGATGTTTTTGAGGAGGGAAAAAAAAATGGAAGTCCGCGTTCCCCTTGTCTCGTTTTGATGTGCTGGGCGCGTGTCGAGTTGGCGCGTGTCGACTTCTCCCTCGTACTAAAGCGGATGAATGGCGAACGTGCTCGTTGTCATGACGACGAGGATTAGATACTCGTCATGGAGTATGCGCAATCAACACTTGGGAATTCCCTTTTATGATTTTGCATGTTTTTTTCGTCTTTGGACTGCTTGATTAAATGTGTTTCATCGCGATGAGTGACATCTGGCGGCACACACGAGTGATACTTGGAAGAATGTAACAAAACGCAATTGAATACGGTAATAAAAGTCAAGAGCAGACTTTAATGGGGGGAAAAGGCCTAAACCTGGATCTAATAGGCCCAAATGTAGGTGAAATATGCCAAAATTTTGTATGAAATAGGCCTCAAAAGCCTAAATTTGTGTGAAAATGAGCCTAATAAGTCTAAATATTTTTGAAAATGGGCCTAATAGGCCTAAATTTGTGTGAAAATGAGCCTGATAAGTCTAAATATTTTTGAAAATGGGCCTAAAAAGCCTAAATATGTTTGCTAATAAGCCTAAATATGTTTGAAAATGAGCCCAATAGGCCTAAATTTGTGTGAAAATGAGCATAAAAAGCTTAGTTTGAATGAAATAGGGCTAATTTATGGTTTAATAGACCTAATTTATGTTGTAATAGGCTTAATACATGTTGAAATAAACCTAATTTATGTTGAAATAGGCTTCATTTTGTGTTGAAATAGGCTTCATTTTGTGTTGCTTGAAATAGGCCTAATTTACGTTGAGATAGGCCTAAATCATCTTTAAAATAATTGGTTTAGTCTTTATTTTGTAACTTATTTTGGGAGTGGGTGGGGGGACGAGGGTGACCAAATTGTTCTTCCATTGAGATTAAAGGTCTTTAGAGCGACCTCATTTACTGATTACATTTTTCCCTTCCTTTATGTCCAACCCCCACCTCTTTTTTTGCATGATTAATAACACTTTGATAGCACCAACATCCTCCCTCTTTCGCAAATTAACATTCTACAACACAAAAGACACATTTCTATTACATAACAACCCATTATCCCGACCCTAACCATTTGTTTACCGACATTAATTCCGAAAAGAGACCAGCAAAACAACCCGAAAGAACAGTCAACACAAAACACGCTAAACCCAAACAAATCCACCACCCGGTGGCGCTTCCGCCCAACTAAACGAAGCCCGACACCTAATGAAATGAAGCGATCAAAATGGCGACGACAAATTTGACAAGCAAAACGTTAAAATTTAAATATTTAAACATTTTAACCGAGAAATTTCAATAAAAAAAATAAATTATCCATTTTTAAATGACATTTTTATAATATCATAGTGTACTGGGGGGGTCCGTGAAGTTTGTTTGTGCGCCAGATGCCGCGCACTTTGTCCGCCATTGATCTCTCCCTTAGGACTCGTTTTGCTACACATTCCCCTGATTAAATTCCGATCACCAATTGACAGATTAACGCCCTCCCACGGCGAAAAAGCATCGAACGACTACCAATCTTTATTTTATTTTTTTTTCCATAAATCACGAGGAAAAAATTGGGGGGGAAAATGAATTGAATTTGATTTGTGTTGTTTTTCTGAAAGGGTTCCGTCCTTCGGCCATCTGCTCTTGCACCTTCCCCGGTCCACCCAGGTGAACTGTACACGAAAATCGTTTTCACCTGCGACCAGGAAGCAGATTCATCTTCCACCCACGCTTTAAGGTCACTTGATGGGGATCTAAAGCACGCGCCAATCGAGATAAAAGACTCGTTACGCTCCCTTCTGCGCCTATCCACCTCCACTTTTCAACCTATGGGTTCTCTCTCTCTCTCTCTTTCGAAACGGCAGCTGCAATACTCGACTTTATGCAGCACATCCCTCCCTCCCCATGCACACTCTAGATGGCGACCATAGTTCACTCCATTTTCATGCTAATCATCATCGTTCATAATGATGGGAATGGCCGAATATTATAATCACGCCCTCTTGTGATAATTAATTTGTGAAATAAAATGATTTTTTTGTTGTTGAGAGTCCGATTTCTATGGATTTTTACATTTTAGAGATATAATCGCGAGATGGGGTGAATGAAGTCAGGAATTGTGGGAAATTTGGTGGAATAGGCCTCGTCTAAAATGGCCGTTTGTCTCGATCTTATTATGTTATTATGTTTATTTCGTCATGGGAATGAATTAAGTTGATGAAATATGAATTTTTTGTCATCGAGTTGTAGTGATGACAATTTCGCTTTGATCTCGTTCTTTCTCGAACGTCGGACGGTATCCAAAATGGCCGCTTCTCGTCCCGATCTAAGTCAAGTTTTGTGTTTATTTCGTCACGGGAATGAATTAAGTTGATGAAATATGAATTTTTTTCGTCGAGTTGGACAGTGATGATAATTTCGCTTTGATCTCGTTCTTTCTCGAACGTCGGACGGTATCCAAAATGGCCGCTTCTCGTCCCGATCTAAGTCAAGTTTTGTGTTTATTTCGACACGGGAATGAATTTCCATAATAAAATATGAAATTTTTTGGAATTAGATGTCGAAATAAATTGAAAATAATAAAATAAATCGGTTTTATATCTCCAATTTTTTCGATTTTTAGTACCGGAGGTTTATAATCGAGTTAAACGATCTCGCTTTGATCTCGTTGTTTCTCGAACGATATCGGCGTCGGTCAAATCTCAAGTGTCGCAAAGAATAGACAAGAAATCGCTTGTTGGCCTAGACTGGTTTTGGTCAGCTGACCGGAAATGATTCGAGGTACTTTATTTTGGGAGTGATTAAAGGTTGTAAGGGCAGCTGAAAAAGGGCAGCCGGCGACGTCCAAACACCCCTAGTGCCTTCCTCCCTCCAGTTGGTTTATCGCTCTGTACTCATAATGAAAATGGCGGCACTGGGTGTTAGTGGGCAGATGGTTGACGACTAAGCGTGCGCCATATGAGTAATTTAGGGCATTACTCCTCCCCACTCTACGCATTCTCAAACAAAATTCTATAAATAAAAGTTACAAAACGGTTTATATATCAAGATAAGTATCAAAAGTGTCAAAAACGAAGAAATTTTGCTTTTATTTGCTCAATAGCGGCAATCACGGCCCACGATGTGAAAGAGGAAAGTTAATAAAAGAAATGTGAAAGACGAGTGAGGGCGCGCTGTAAGTCGCTCACTGCAGTGTATGGGTCTTTTGAGGAGTTAGCAGTTCTTTTAATTAAAAATATATATCGGAAGTTGCACAGATACTTAAAATAGCGGCGCTGGGCGCCCTTTATTGGGTCTCGGTGCCTCTTTGAAAGAGGAGATTTGTTGGGATCAGAAGTTAATCACACTCGGCTTGGAAAGTTTGTGGAATTCACCACCAGAATGCGCCACTAACGCATGGCGAATTCTCACACGAGCCGAGCGAGGCATTCGAATGATAGGAATGCATTGTCGTTGCCGAATTCTTGTCGAGTTTCGCACCAATGAGTAATTAAGGAATCCCGGTATAATCTCCCACACGTTAGAACGTTACGGTTAATAGATTTTTATGTATGTTTTTGGGCACGGTTTGTTTGTTTGCACGCGGGCGCCATGTTGGAAAATGGCGGGTTTTTGGTTCGGTTTGTTGTTTGTTTTTTTGGTTGAAAATGGCGAGCTTTTGGGTCGGGATCGACGGGTACAGACGCACAGGTGTTGGGAGAGTGAGTCACACCTGGAATTCCAAGTGCAATGCCAGGAGGAAGTTGAGTCGATGCTTATGGGGCATTCGCCCGCGTTTTATCACGCTCTGGTTAACACCAGATGGCGCAAATGCAGCAACACTTGTGTTTCAAAAGTTTGGTAGTAATCATTTATTTAAACCACATGTGTAATTGATGATAAATTAAACGCATGATTGACCGGTTGAGGAAATAATTTAATTTTTTAGGTAATTTTTTTTTTTTATATTTTAAAATTTTTTCTAAAGAAATTTAAAAACTGATTTTTCTTGATGGCTGAATCGCTCGGCGAGGTTTTTCCGTTCGAGTTTGGGCCTTTTGCGCACGGAGGAGACTTCCGGGACCTTAAAAATTAATTTTTAGATGTTGTTCGGGTGGGATATTTGCGGTTTTTACCTCTCTGACGGGTTCTTTAGGAGGCGAGACGGCGATAAATACGAATTTTCTTGAATTTTTAACGCCCATCGCATTAGTTTCGCTCGGTTTTGTTTTATCGTTCGCTTTATTCGGGTTTGATTGAGCTTTACTGAAGAAAGAACCTCGGCGGAACTGGAAAAAATAATTGTTTGAATTAATTTTTTCAGAATCGTGGCCTGGTCCGTGTAGACGCCTGGGATCATTTAAGCACTTCGGTAGGGATCACATACAGTTCATGCATTAAACGTTGGGTCAATTTAGCGTTAGGGGTTGTACACTTACGTGTACATGACGTCAGAAATGCAGTACAGACGGCCCGAAAACCTCCAATTTTGGCGTAAAAAGTGCATAGAAAGTAGTGTGTGCACAAGTTTTTGTTTTTGGGCATAAAAAGTTCATTTTTGGGCATAAAAAGTTCATTTTTGGGCATAAAAAGTTCATTTTTGGGCATAAAAAGTTCATTTTTGGGCATAAAAAGTTCATTTTTGGGCATAAAAAGTTCACTTTTGCATAAAATTCCAATTTTGGGGATAAAATTCCACTTTTGGGCATAAAATTCATAAAATTCCATTTTTGGGCTTAACTTTCGGAGGTATAAAATGTACCTGTTTTGGTACTATATAAGGCATTACCAGTTTAGGGACAAAGCGATATTTGGTTTGTTTTTAGTTGCCAATTAATTTTGAAAAGGGCGCAACACGTAAACAATAAGAATAATTAAGTTTGAACCATCTGGTGGGGGTTTCAAATACTTTTTACTAATGCAAAGCCTGCTTTTAAGCAGATATACTGGAGCTTTAACGGGCAGAAAATTTCAGTTTACAATAATTAATTAAATAAATAATGAATGGCTATAAATTTCATGTGAGGAAAAGACTATCATCATATAATAAACAGTCACAAATTTTCAGCAACATAAATAAACAGGAAAAAATTCATATTTAAGAAACTGCTTGTCCCCAAATCGCGTAAAGCCTTATGCCTCTGAGGGTTAAGAAATATATTTTTTGTGCATAAAATGAACAGTTTTGTGCATAAAATGAACAGTTTTGTGCATAAAATGAACAGTTTTGTGCATAAAATGAACAGTTTTGTGCATAAAATGAACAGTTTTGTGCATAAAATGAACAGTTTTGTGCATAAAATGAACAGTTTTGTGCATAAAATGAACAGTTTTGTGCATAAAATGAACAGTTTTGTGCATAAAATGAACAGTTTTGTGCATAAAATGAACAGTTTTGTGCATAAAATGAACAGTTTTGTGCATAAAATGAACAGTTTTGTGCATAAAATGAACAGTTTTGTGCATAAAATGAACAGTTTTGTGCATAAAATGAACAGTTTTGTGCATAAAATGAACAGTTTTGTGCATAAAATGAACAGTTGTGTAAAAACCCCATAAAAATAGGTTTTTTTCTAATTCATCTAAATAAACGCCTGGCTCAAATAATCACCTTGCACCAAATAGACACCTGAGGATGAGGAGGTCGGGTCTTAAAAAAGATTAAATGCGGGCTTTTACGGTAATTTTAGCTGTAAAATTCAATTTACCTTCAATAATTTACTTGGTGACTTTGGCGACAGAAAATTAAATGGAACCGGCGCTTTTTCCGCAACAGAAACTAAAAAAAAAAATAAAAAAATTTTAAAAAATTATAATTTCTATAAATTATTTTTTTTTAACCTTCCATCGAATGCGTCTTAGTCCTAACATTGAAAAACTCGACTTCCGGTTCCTCAATTTCGCCTTCCTTCGCCTTTTCCTGCCTCCATTTCTCCTTGTCGAGTTTTTCCATCTTCTTCCTCAACTCCTCTCGCTCGTCTTCGTCGTCTCCGTTCTCCTCGCCCGATAAATTCGTCTCCGTTCCGTCTTGAATTCCGTTGTAAATGTCTCTCCACCTGAACTTTTTTTCCCGACCCTTTCCATCCGTGTGCAGGTCGCCGTCTTCGAGATACCACTCTTTGAGCAAACGAATTTCGCGCGCGTCTTCGTCGTCCATCGCCTTGAAATGCGCGCGACCCACTTGGTCACGAAGCGCGTCTTGATTCGGAAGACATTCGTCCATGTCGCCCAACTCTTCTTGCAAAACGTCGTCTTCGGACATGTCCTCTTCGTCGCTGCTCGCATCACTTCCGGACAACTCGGCTTCTTTTTCGAAAAATTCCGCGATTCTGCGCTTCCTGGTGACGGTTTCGGTCACGATTTCCTCGTTTTCGTCGTAAATCGCGTCTTTATCCTCACTTTCGGACGACTCCGCTTCGCTTTCGGAGCTTTCAAACACAATTTTTCGCTTTCGGGTCGAATTTTGGGGGAAAAGTTCATCAGTTTCGTCTTCTTCGGCCTCGTTTTCATCGTTTTTTCGTTTAAAATCGACATTTCCGTCGTCCGAAAGGTGAAAATCGTCCATTTCGTCCCTTTTTCGCTTTCTTTCGTCGCTAATTTCAGCGTTTTTGCCTCGAGAATCGATAAATTCGTCATTTGTACATCGAAAATCGACCATTTCGTTGTTTTCACGTTGAAAATCTTCCATTTCGTCTCCAGTTTCGTCCCCTGTTCGTTTTCTTTCGTCAACAAAAGCGTCGTTTTCGACATTAGGCACGGGCGATCCGAATTCTCCAGAGCAAAGTTCGATTAATTTGGCGAAATTTTGCGATTTCGTTTCCGGATCGATTAACTTCCTCACGTTTTTACGCGGCGATTTTGGAGATCCGAATTGACCCGAACACAAACCAATCAAATCGTCCATTCCAACTTCTTCACTTTTCTCCTGAATTTGCGAATCGGCGGTCTGAGTCAAACTCAGGTTTAAGTTGTAACACATTTGCGAGTTCGGGTACTGGGACTGGCTATTCATCGGTATAGACATGATACTTTTCAATGCCGCTTCCTCCTCCAGGGTCGGAATTTGATTGAGCTAAAAAAAATTTAAAAGTTTTTAGTTTTTAGTTTTAATTCGATTAAATAAAAATGGAAATAAATACGGACTTTGCGGCTCTTCAACGTCTCGGGTGAAAACAAGGCTCGTTCAATTTCCGGTGTCGTTTGGGTAAATAAATTGCGTGTGTATCGCTGGCCCGGCGTAAACAGATGACCCATGCCGTAATTATTATCTGCACTAATGTTACTCGTGTCTAGAGAGTTATTTTCCGTTTCTGTTAAGAGAAAAATCAAAAAATTAAAAACGTTTACAGAAAAACCAAAAAAATCAGAAATAAAACAAAAATATTAGGAAATAAAACATAAAAAATCATAAAAACCCCTAAAAAATAAGAAAAAACCCCCCAAAAAATCAGAAAACCCCTAAAAATAAGAAAAAAACCCCAAAAAATCAGAAAAACCCCTAAAAACTCAGAAAAATCCTAAAAAATAAGAAATAAACCCCAAAAAATAAGAAAAACCACTAAAAAAAATCAGAAAACAACCCTAAAAAATCATAAAAACCCCTGAAAAGATCAAACCCCTTAAAAAAACTAGAAAAAAACCCTAAAATATCAGAAAAAACCCCTAAAAAGATCAGAAAAACCCAAAATTCATTCAGAAAACCTCACAAATAGGAAAAAACACACAAAAATCAGGAAAAAAACCCAAAAACAACCCAAAAACACAAAAATCAGGAGAAAAAACACAAAAAATGCAAAATAAAAATTCTTTTTTTTTAAAACCATAATTCCTTCGAAAATCTGAACTTGCATGTGAGTTTTCGACTCCTCCAAACCGGAAATGGAAATATCGCAATTCCCCTCCTCCAAATCGTCATTTTCCTCCATTTCTTCCTCGTCATCCGCATCCTCCTCTTCATCCTCCGCCTCGTCATCGATAAAAATATTCCTCCGTGTTTTTTTCTCTCTCAATGAAACAAAATCCTCCTCATCTTCTTCCTCCTCTTCTTCATCAGTATCAGTTTGATCCGTCAACTCCGCTTCCTCCTCTTCTTCCACCTCCGCCTCGTTTTCCGCCCTCACTGCCGAACCCTTCCTCGTTATCCATTTCGTGCAATTCGATCCTTCTCCGCCTTTCCATCTCCCGTTTTTCCGCCATTTTCATCCTCAATTGCTCCTTCAAACCCAGCAATTGCGCGCCGGGCGTTTCGCTGAACTTCACAACCTTCTTGGCATCTCTCTCTCTCTTTCCTCTTTCGCCGTTTTCGTTTTACTCAGTTGGAGCGTGTGGTCCGCGAATCGTTGGAAAAACTCCTCCTGTCCCGAGTAATCGCAGTCGAGGTCCAGCGGAGTCGTACTCAAACGCGGAGTCGAAGCGGTCGCTTTGAGCAGTCGAAGAGTTGCCAACGTCGGCGTTAATCCGCTAGATTTGACCGGTTTTGGCACATCCGGAGTGGTCGCTCGAACGGGCAGTGTGTTTTCGAGTTCTTCGGGGTCTTTAATCGGTTCTATCGTCGTAATTTCTTCGATTTTCGCACTTTGCGCTTCGTTTTGCGTCGTTGGCTTGGCAATGGTGGCGAAAACATCGGGCAAATCGTCATCAGAGTCCATCCGAATATCATTTTCGGTCGACGGGGGTTCGATTTCGGTCGTATTTTGGTCTAAATGGACGAGGAAAGGCTTGATTTTGGTTGTATTTTGATCGAAAAGGAGCGGGCAAGGCTTGATTTCGGTCGGGATGTGTGTTTTTCTGTTGAGAAAATATTGCAACGTTTTCTGCTCGGGTTTGTGGTACGGAATTGAAACCGCCGATTGACGAATTATCCGTTGGGTTTCACTGTGGATGTTCAAAACGTCTTCTTTTTCTTTACGGATCGATTGTTTGGTCTTGGGAAAATCGTTTTATTAAATTTATTTACTTATTGTAATTTTTTTTGTTATTAAATTTTTACTTTTATGTTTTTTTTTACGGTTTTCTTCTGTTTTGTGTTTAGATTTGCGTCGTTTTCTTGTTTACAATTGGGAGTTTCCTCGTCCGAGCCCTCTGCGTCGAATAAATCGGATTCTTGGAGAAATTTATTGATCTGTAAAATGTATAAATAAATGAATGAAATTAAAAAATGTGAGAAAAATTAATTTTTTTTAAAATTTAAATTACTGAAAATGGTATTGGATCGGATGGGTCGTTCGAAGAATCGTTGGCATCGCTTCGACTCGGCACTTTTTCCACAGTAATTTCGGGAATTTGTGTAGTTTCCGAAGGATTTTCTTGGGTTTCTTCGTCGCTGTCGTCCAGGATTGCGCGCCCGGTTCGTTTTTTGGATACTTTGCGGAAATTAACGACTTCGTCGTCCTCGTCGCTGTCTCGTGTGGCATTTTCTGTCACGTACGATTCATTCGGCGAACTACAGCTCTCGTTATCATCGATTGTCATCTTGCCCATATTACTAACATTACTTGAGCTGTCTTCTCTTTGCTTGCACCGAATCAAGTTTGGCGGGAAAGGAAAAACATCAACTTCCGGTTTAGTACTCGCACAGTTATTTTCAAAATAAAATCGTGTAAAAACAAATTAATTATTGTATTTATACAGAATAAAATATCATATTAATTCAATTTGTTTAATAACGTTAGTTTTGTGCTATTTGATGTTGAAATACAAGATCTAAACGAGGAAATTGAAAATATGGTATTTATTTTTGTTCTCGTCAGATGGCGCTAGCTCTCAATTGAATTCAAGGAATTCAACGACGTACCTTTCTTGTATAAACCTGTTCGCCATTTTGATTTGGACAAGCAAAACTCTGCTTCGTTGTCTGAAGGTCTGACTAATTCCATCAATGTCTGATTTAAAGTTTAGAGTATCTCGAGACCAGGGATCATCACGCACACCATATTACCGTAAGTGTTTCTTGCTCCAAAAAACGTTAATTTAGTCGTTTAACGCGATCTGTGTTGGCACTTAAGCGCAAACATAACTTGTTGCGACGTTAGGCCTAAAAATGTACAAATTTCAATTGACAACTTCCTCGTTTAGAGCATGACGACAGGGACGAAAGAATAGTAAAATTTAAGTCAAACAGTAACGGTGGAGGTCGCAGACGAAGAAGAGACAATCGTAAGTCGTTCGATGATTTAAAAATTTGAAATTTGGAGCAAAAATTGATTTCTTCTTCTCCAGATTTAAAGCAGGCCGATGGCCGTTCTACTTTCTATGATGAGGAAGGAGACGTGCAAATGGAAGCAGACAATGAACCGTCGAGGAAATCACGATTGTAATGGAGATTTAATTGAAAAATATATTTTTTTGTGTTTATTTTGATCTTTTTTTGTTGATTAGTGTTCCGTATGAAGCCAGAGGTGGCTTCAATAGGGGGAAAAATCGAAGACAACCGAGACGGTGGGGTCGTGGATGTGCGGATGGTGGATATAATCAAAGAAATGATAGAAATAGTCGATCCAATAGCAACTGGTTTCGAATAGTGGTGTGTATTTGATGTTGATGGTGAGAGAATCATTTTTTTGATTGTGTTATTTTTATTTTGTAGATTCCAAAGATGATCAATGTAGATAAAAACACAATTTTGGAGAGCATCAAACAAAAATCTCATGTTCCATTTGTTCCGTTTAACGTATGTTTAACAGAAATCGAATAATTAAGTGGTTCTTTCAATGAAAATAGATAACATTTGTTATTTTTTTTTATAAAATAGTAATTATTTTAATTTAATAGTGAAGATTTATCAGTTTTTCTATAAAATAGGAAAAATTTGTCAGTTTTACTATGAAATAGTGACAATTTGTCAGTTTTACTATGAAATAATGACAATTTGTCAGTTTTTTTTTTATTGAAAATAACACGTTTCCACATTTTCAATGAAAGTATTTTTTTTTCTTTTTAGCGAAAATGATAGAAAATTAAATAATTTCTCATTTTTTTACAGTTTAACTACGAAGGTTCTTACGCCATATTTCACGTTGAAGGGCGCGAATGCGCCAGAGCAATCGAAAGACTAAATGGCGAAATTTCTTCGCCAAATGGAACCAAAGTAAATTTAAATTTTTTTTTTAAATTAAAATAAAACAAAAATATATAATGTGAAATAAATTTCAGATGGTGATTAAAGCATATCCGAGTTCACAACCCCCTGAAATTCCATTGGATGAACACGTTTTGGCCAGAATCAAACTAGCCATGGACAAGCGCTACAATTCCAACACAAAATCACTCGATTTATCGTCGTTTGTCAACGATAGTGGTAAGTAGCGAAGCTGAAATCACAACAACAACAACAAAAATAAATCCAACACTTTGCGAATTATTTCAGAATTTAAGAACAACGGCGTATACATTTCCCTGAATAGAAAAAACGTGTTCACGAGTATAATCGAAATTATCGAAGAACATATTCCAGAAGTAATAACAAAATAAAAAATCAATTTTTTTTAATTAAATTAAATTTTTAATTTCAGTTATTAGCGTTGAATTTGGCCGACAATAAATTGACATCCGAACAATTGGCGTTGATGTCGGGTAAACTGAAAAATGTCAAAATCCTAATACTAGCAGGAAATTACGTGAGTTGAAATATAACGTAAAAATTAAGTTTTTATTAATTTTTTTTTTTTTTTTTTTTTTTTGTCAGTTAAAAAATTTAAACGACCTGAATTCGATCAGAGAATTAGCCTTGGAGGAGTTAATAGTGTTGCGAAATCCGTTGTGCGACAGCAACAAAGACCAGGCAGCTTTTGTTAGGTAATGTTAACGCTCGATTAACAATTTGTAGGTGCATTGACGCGTTGGTCAAATGTGGGCGTTACAAATGTGTGTAATTGTCTTGGATGTTTACAAAATGTTGTTTCAAAGTTTCCAAATTGGTGTTTTTCGGTGGACGGAGTTTCAAACGAAGGTTTGAATTGCTTCGACGAACGATTCGCTTCGATTTAGGGTAATGATAATCATAAAGCAGAGTTATAAAATGCATCCAAGGGGGAATATGTGAAAGTTGTGATGATTTTATAGACGCAAATGGTTAAATTAGCAATTTAAAATCTAAAATTTGATGTTTTTAGACGATTTTTTGGTAAATTTTGATGTTTTTGGATGATTTTTTGATAAATTTTGATGTTTTTGGATGATTTTTTGATAAATTTTGATATTTTTCGATGATTTTTTTGATGTTTTTGGTGTTTTCTGATGGATGTCAACGCGAAAAAGCCTTTGAAGAGTGGAGAAGCGAATTTGAATTTGATTGGAGATGAGCAGATGCAGTTTAATGTGATTGGAGATTGTTGAGTACCTTGCACCGTACCCTGTTCTCTGCCAGTTTGGTGCGGCGTTCTGCTTGTTGAAGGTGATGACACTGTGGGTAGGTCTCACTTCTCCCTCCCTCGGAATTGGTGCTTGAGTCAGAGGTGACGAGGTTCTGGTGTAAGAGTCAGGCGATATGGTTGCTGGTACAAGTCTGCAAAAACGATTTAAACACGATTTGGAATTCTCTAAAATTCCGCTTGGAAGGAAAAGGCAAAAATGGAAATTTTTCTTTAAAAATTTTTATAAAAAAAAAAATTTAAAATTTCAATATTTTTTAAAATATTTTTTTTAAATAATATTTAATTTTTTTTTTTTGATATTGTTATTTAACCGTTTGCGAGGCGGGAATTTTAAATATATATATTTTTTTTTACATTTTGTGTTTATTTGGATGTAATTTTTTAATTGCTGTGGTTTGGTTGGATTTACTGCATTGAGGAGCGTTATTGTGTCGTTCGAAGCAATTCTAGCTGTCAATCAAAATTGAATTAGCGAAGAAAACGGAAACTTGGATTAATTTTGGTCGATTTTCGTGTTGTTTTGGTTTTTTGTTGTTGGGTGTGGAAATTTGGAATTAATTGATGTTGTAATTTGTAACCGACTCACTTGGCTTGACTTTGCCGCTAATGATGGCGTGGAGGGGCCTCTGCACCCGTTTTGTGTCGCTTTTGGAATCGTGGCACAGATGGACGCCAAAGGCCTCAAACTATGTTCATCGAATTTGTTTTCTGCAGTGCTATTCGTCAGAAGTTTCCTAAGGTCGTCCGATTGGTACGTTTGTCGAAATATTCGACCGAAAATTATTTATTGATTTTATTATTTCTTTTTTACAGGATGGGCAGGAATTACCACCCGCGTATGGGTTCGATGTTGAGCCCGAGACGATTTTACCAACTTCTCTAGTAAATAACGGCGCGCCGGTTAAGGAAAATCGATTTTAATGAATTGTTTTTGTTTTGTTTTGTTTTAGGGGAATTATTTCTCTGATGAAACAGTTCGCGGGATTGTTCCACAATTTCTTGAGCAGTGAGTTGTGAATTGTTCTATTAATTAATTTAATTAATTAATTTTTTTGATTTAATTTTTAGATATTTCAGTTTCTACGATGGTGGCGATCGGCAAAGTTTAGTGGCCGCGTACCACGACAAGGCGGTGTTTTCGATGAGCGCGGTGTCGTTTTTGAAGTATTTTTTTGGTGTTGGTTCGAAGTTTTGCGGTGGTTTTAACGTTTTGTTTGCGTTTGGCAGGGGCGGCATGTCTGCGGGGAATACGAACACCAATCAATTCCAGACGTACATTCGCGAAAGTCGAAATTTGTTGAAAGTCACTACCCTCGGTCGTCGAAAAACGTTGCTACGTGAAGGAAAAATGGGTATAATTTCGTATTTGAATACACTGCCGAGGACTCAGCACGATCCTCTGTCTTTTTCCATCGATGTGCCCCATTGTTCGGTATTTTTTGTTGTTGTTCGAGTGTTTTGTCGTTGTTTTAACGATTTTTTCCTGTTTTTAGAATTCCCTGTTGACGGTGTCATGCAGTGGAGTGTTCAAAGAAATTGGCGGTAAACCGGGCATGCCCATCCGGGCATTTAGCCGCGTTTTTATTCTGGTTCCACAGGGAGCCGGGTTTTGCATTATTAACGAAATGCTGTTTGTAACGCACGCAACGTCCGATCAAGCGAAGGTAGTGAAAATGTCGATGTTTTGGTGTTTTTGTTAATTAATTTGTTGGTTTTTGTTTATTTTTAGGCCGCTTTCAAAGTGCCCGCTCCTACTCCATCCCCGAGTCCGGTTCCTCCGTCCTTGACAAATATTCCAAATGCCGAAACACAGGAACAGATGGTGATGGCATTTTCGCAGCAATCCGGGATGAAAATAGAATGGTCGATGAAGTACGTTTTTTCAAGTTTTCTAAGACATTTTGCGATTTTATAAGAAATTATGCTATTTTTTACAGATTTTATAAGAAATTATGCGATTTTTTACAGATTTAATAAGAAATTTTGTGATTTTTTAAAGATTTATAAGAAATAATGCAATTTTTTAAAGATTTATAAGAAATTATGCGATTTTTTAAAGATTTTATAAGAAATTATGCGATTTTTTAAAGATTTTATAAGAAGTTATGCGATTTTTTAAAGATTTGATAAGAAATTATGCGATGTATTTAATTTTTTAATTTTTTTTTTAGGTGTTTACAGGAAAATGATTGGGATTATGATAGATCTTGGATAGTTTTTGATCAGTACAACGTAAGAAATGCTCAGAAAAATGTATTTTTGATTTTAATTTTTCTTTTTTTGATTTAGAAAAATGGACAAATTCCACCAGAAGCGTTTAAGACGTTGTAAAATTGTGTGGATTTGTTAAATAGTTGGATAAATATTACTTTTACTTTTGTGTTAAAATTCAGTTCATTTTGAATTATCACATTTAATCATTACATCAAATTTTTTGTTTTGTTTTAAAAAAAAATGAAAAAATTCGTTTAATTAATATTAAATGATGTCAGTTTTGTTTTGTCATCTCACCTATTGTATAATTATTTTTTTTTATTTCGTAAGAAATGTAAACGAAATTAAAAGATATGAATAAGACACGTTTTACAGTATTCGTTTAGTTTGATTATGCGATTTATCAAACTGTATTCCATAAAAATGGCGGTTATAGGTTTTTCAGTAGTAAAGAGTTTATTTTGTATTTTTAATGGTTCCGTTTATCGCAAGTTCTTTTTTATTACTTATATACACTTCCATTGTGACATTTTACCTATTGTAACATAAAAAAAGTGATAAATAATATTTTATTCACAACACAAGACATCATTTGCTTATTAAATATATGAAAACAAAAATGGCGGCCAATCAGAAACGACGTTTTACTTCATTTCGAGAACGAACTTGTGAATTTTCCCGCTAGGGCGGGACAACACGTAACACATAATTCTAATTTGGCACCGTGAAAAGTGGGAAATAAAAAGGAAAATCTTCGTAGAAGAAAGCACCACAGTTGGGTTCATTTGCTGTGAAAGCAATATATCGAGCTAGAGATACTTTAATGACTATAAAATACGCGATAATAGAGCGTTTTTGATCTCCACAAAGAGTAGGAATTATCAAATTTGAGTAGGTACACGCCCGGACCCGGATAAACGTGATTTCCCGCGTAAACCTCTTCGTGGCAGTCGCGGCGGTAGACTGGAATGACGACCGTGACTGGCGGGCGATCGACGGGTGACGAACCTTTCTCGATGTCGTCTTTGCCGCTTTCTGAAACGGAGAAAATTGAATTTTATTTTATTTTATTTTATTTGGTTGGTGGGCCACCTTCTCCTTCGTCTTCGTCGTCGTCGTCTTCGCTTTCGCTGATGTGCACGCTCACTTGGTTGCCCGGCATTTTCGTCCATTCAAAATGGACGCCGAAAGCGATGTCGAAACTGTCGGTGGCGAACTCCCAATAAAGGCAAGTGCCGTCTTCGTGGGTTGGTACACGAACCTGTTGGGTTTGGAATGGTGAGTTTATGTTTTTGGGTAGAAGCGGAGTGGGTTTTCGGCGCTGAAAATGCACTTTTGGATTTTGGTATATCGTATTAGAAGCCGAAAATGAAATTTAGGTGCCAAAATTTGGTTTTTACTTCCGAAAAATGGATTTTAGGCCCGGATAACTAATTTTTACGACCAAAAAAACAATTTTAGGCACAAATATGGTCTTTTTGGATCAAAAATGCAATTTTTATGTGCAAAAAAGGCCATTTTTAGACGAAAAATGCTATTTTTAAGCCAAAAACGACCAATTTTACATTTATCCCACTCCTGCCACTGTTTTTTGTGATTAAACAGTAAACCAACCGTAACGGTTTCTCCATGCCCAACTTTAATTATCGAATCGACACTTTCTTTCTGAATCGCATCTTTAAACTCTTTGATATCTTTCCTAGTCCACATCGATGCAGGATTCACCGCCGGCAAATCTAAAATAAAAACAATTTCTTCCATTTCTAATAATAAATAAATTCATCGATTGATCAATTTCAACCTGACGACAAATCCTCGTCACTTCCTTCCGTCTCATCAATCTTCTCGTCAATCTTCTCCTCATTTTTCTTCACCACATTCGACGGCCCATTCGATTCCATCAATTTCGGCCTGTCAACCGCCTCCTGTTGCTGAATAAGCTGTTGTTGGTAAATTTGTTGCATATACTGTTGATAATGTTGTTCTTGTAGTTGCCTTATTAAAACAGCTTGCTGAAACGATCGATACATTTAAATTGTATATATAACATCCTGAACCATATTGAGACGTAAACGTAAACACACACTTGATCAGGGTTGCTAGGATACTGTTGCTCAGCATACGCCTTAAACTGGTGATAAGTTTGTTGGTTCAGAGCGTCCTGGATTTGATGTCTGCAAATTGCAATTTAAAAAAATTAATTATCTCGGTAACCAAAGCCACCAAACATCAAAAACCGACAACAAACATCTGTCCGTATGTCCCAGACCCAACATTTATAGATAATACATAATAATTAATCTGTTTTTAACCATTTTCATCCGTTTTTACACTTTTAACACTAGAATGGCTAGACCGGTCATAAATTTACATCATAAATCAGCAAACGTGGCATTTTCTTAAAGAATAATTAAAAAAAGAGAATTAACCTAGAACGACTGAAACCGGTCAAAATGACCGGTCGAAATAGCGTGAACAATACATGCAAATGTTTTGGTGTCAAATTGATTTGTTTTAAATTCAGAAACACGCGAAACATGCGAAGAAAATAATAAAACGAAAATTGATGGATTTTATAAAACCCGATAAAATTAAAACAGAAATTTTGATTTCAGACACGTGCAATTTGGGATAGATATGGTCCCCTGATAAAGATGATTAAACTATATCTAGTCGTTCGTAAAGTGCATATAAATGAGTATATTTTACATTATTGCACATTAATTTATTATTTAGTCATTAAAAATTATTATTTTCTCAATGGGCCATTATGACCAGTTTTAGGCGTTCTAGGTATAGGGGGAAATTCCAGCTGTTCTAGTCTTAATCCCGTTTTATACCATTTTACCCGTTTTTACACGTTTTAATCTCATTTTTTCGAATCAATACTTCTGAGTTTCCAATCGTTGTCGTTCTTGCTCTTCTTGTTTTCTCGTTTCTTCCTCCAATTTAAGCCGTTCCTGCTCCTCCTCTTCCAGCCTGCACTGTTCCTCGTGTAATTTCCTACGATTCAAACCCGTAAATATCCATTTTACCCCAACAAGTATTCGAAAATCACTTTAATCTCTTCTTTTCCTCCAAATCGAACTTGTGCGCTTGAATAAACGGTTTAAATAACGGACAAATTTGGTCTAATAAATTAACAAATCCAGCCATAGCGTCCTCAGTGCTCATATTGCTTAGATTCAGCCATGCTTGTCTGAAAAACAAATTAAGATTAATGTTTTTTATTTCTTAAATATTTTTCATTTGTTTACCTTCGATCTTTCCCAATCACATCGAGAACACCGACGGACGGCCAAGCCTCTAGTTTGAGAGGCCCGTGCGTTATCTGTTGGGTATACGCTACGAGTTGCAGACGGTCGCGGTACGTCAGTTGCATTGCTTTGCCTTCTTTATCTGTGGTTGGAAATTTGCGATTAATTAAATTGGGTTTGTTTAAAAAAATAAGGGGGAACAACCTTTTAGAAATTTCGACGCTAATTTGTATAGTTCTTTTAAAGAAAAGCCCCAATTTTCTGTGTAGTCGTCTTCGGTCGTCCCGTTTTCCATGTGTTGGCTATTGGTGTCATCCAACGTGTCGCTCGAGATACTCAGGCGATCAAATGGGGAATCCAAGTGGGATGCTTCGTCCGTTGCGGCCATGTTTAATTCAGCCACGTCCCCGTCTAGATATACACCCAGTCGACTGGAAAAATTGAAAAATGGAAAAATAATAATTGAATTTTTTAATGTTTTTATTATTTAGATATTTATTTTGTTTTTCTAGTTTTAATTCTGAATTCAAATACCTAGGTTACCTAAAATATGAGTTAGTTTCTGTCTGACTCCTACATTATTATTTGATTAATTATTAATTTTTTTTTCAATTTTTTTATAATTTTAAATGAAGGAAAAATGATTATTATTATTTTTGGTTTTCTCATTTTTTTAAATAAAAAGAAAAAAATTATAAACATGCAATTTTCTTCGAGTAATAAGTTATAAGCTGGTGATGAGTCGGACACGATTTAGAATCGGGCGCCATTACGCCGACTAGGAATGAGGAGTAATCTCAATCTGTAATTATTTTACAGATAAATAAATCGAAATACTTATAATTACATTTTCTGTAAGTAACTATGGAAGATGACATATTCGATTCTTTGGAAGATTTAGGGTAAATGCACAAATTAATGAATAAATGGAACGGAGCCGACATCTGTCAAAAATTCGTCGATGTTCATTTTACTTTTCCTTTCGTTTTATTTCTGTTTAATTAATTTCAGATATACCGGATCTCCGGTAGAAAATGAAGCATTTAATAAAGCAATCGAAGAAGGTGCTAAATCGGTGGAATACACGAAATTAATCGAGTGGTTGAGCTTGGAATTGAAAGTTTTGTGTAAATTGGACGACCAAGTGAACGCCATTACGAGTAAACACAAAAATTAATTAATTCCGATTAAAATTTCGATTAAAAATTATTTATTAATATCCATAATCTAGCCCCAGACGACTCCAGTAGTTTTGTCTTGGAAGTGAGCAGCTTTTTAAAGGAATTAAGTAAATTTTTTGTCGATTTTTATTTGTTCAAGCACAAAAAAATACAATTTTTACATTTTTTTTAGATTGTCCGTACAAAACCTTAACGGAGGGACTTCCCACGCAGAGATTACTTAATAAAACAAGTCGGCTTTGTTTAGTCGGTAAATTCGATGGTTTTACACGAGAAAATTAAATTTATGTTGATTTTTTTTTCTTCAAAGATTTTTTATGTACCGAACTTCAAGCAGCTCGAATGATCGCTCAAAACAAACCGGAATTAGTTTCCAAAAATATGCAAGTTGAAATTGTAGGTTTGATTTTTGTTTAATGAGAACAAAGTTAACTATTCAGCGGTATTTTGTAGGCGGAAAGTACAACAGCCGGGGATTTGAAGAGCATTTTGATTACTTTGGGATTCCCGAAACCCCCGGCCAATATAAATGCGCAGCAGCTTTTCACCAAACTGGAGAACAAAGTGAAGGAATTACTTTCGAAATTGCCGTCGAATTACACGGGAAAACCGCTCTTCAACGGCGTCTTAAGCGATAAACAATGGCTGACACTCGACGGGATTAATAACGAGTTGAAAAGCGAATACAGACTGAGGCGGGAGATGCTCACGAAAAGACTCGACGTTACGATCCAATCGTTTAAATGGTCGAGTAGAGCCAAAGTGAGCATTTTATAATGAAAATATCTGTCAAATTTTGCTTTAAAAAGGTGAAAATTGATTGCAGGCGCGGGAAAACGATATAACGCAAGCATTTCAAGCAATAAGGAATTCACTTTGCGCCGATCCGGACATCAATTTAGCCGATGTTTTAGCGGCGAGAGAAGGTATTGGTTATTTCATTTATTTAATTTGGTTTTTTTTAATTAAAATAATTTTTTTTTTTAGCAATTGCGATTATGGAAAAGACGAGTAGCGCTTCGGTGAGGAGAAATACAAAAAGTGCTGTTAATAAAGTGATGATTGGATCGGTAAAAAAGCGAGAATTTGGGAAATGGAAATTGGATTTTTATGTTTGTGGGTTTTTTTAGGTGCCCGATCGCGGCGGACGACCGGCGGAGCAGCAAGCGCCGCCACCGGAAATGCCGAGTTGGCAGAAAAGGAGCGACGGGTCTTCCGGAGGTATAAATCGGAGTGGTTTTTTTGTTTTGTTTGTGGAGGATGTTGTTGTTGTGCTGGCACCATTTGGTTTTTTGTTTTGAAAGGGAAATTTATTTTTTTTGCATTTTTTTCTTTAGGAAATCAAAGGAATCGAATTGGCCAATTTGAAAATAGTAACGAGTAAGAGTTATTTGTGAATTAATGGTGGCAGCTGCAGCAACGTCAGTTTTTAGTCGTTTGTTTCGTTATCAATTTTTATCGTCGCAATTCTTTTGCACTTAGAGAAAACATTTTTATTTTGAGTGAATTGTTTTGGCCTAAAAACATATTAATGCTTTTATAAAAACAGTTTAGTGTCTTTTTGGGTCTAAAAATTAATTATTTTGGCCTAAATACTCATTTTAGGCATTAAAAAAACTAGTTTAGTGTCTAAAATTGCCTTTTTCGGTCTAAAAATTTATTATTTTGGCCTGAAAACATATTTATGCTTTTATAAAACAGTTTAGTGCCTTTATGAGTCTAAAAATTAATTATTTTGGCTTAAATACTCATTTTAGGCATTAAAATAACTAGTTTAGTGCCTAAAATTGCCTTTTTCGGTCTAAAAATTCATTTTTTTTTGCTAAAAACGTATTTCTCATGAAAATTATGTGTCTAAAATTGCATTTTGGAGTCTTGTCATGTCAGTTTTCATCGGAAAGAACCGTTTTACCTTCTAGGAACTACTTTAATTTGCTTAAAATGCAATTTTCTTCTCTTAATAAACCTCGAATTTATTCAAAAATCTTGATTTTTCTAGGAGGGGGTCGAGGGGGAGGCCGCGGAGGATATCGAGGAGGCGGTGACCAGAGAAACCGGGTCCAAGGCGGCTGGAGCGGAAAATCTCAAGATTCAAATTGGAATCAAGACAGCAGAAGTGGCGGAAACTATAGCGGCGGCGGCGGCTTCCAAGACAACAGGGGCTACCAAGGTGGTGGCTATCAAGATTCTGGAATTGGCTACCAAACTGCCTACCAAGACACGAGCCGGGGGTACCAGGACACCAGTCGAGGGTACCAGGACACCAGGGGATATCAAGATAACAGGGGCTACCAAGACACCAGTCGAGGGTACCAAGATACGAGAGGATATCAAGATAACAGGGGCTACCAAGGAAGTAGCGGCTACCAAGACGGGGGGCAGAGAGGGCGAGGTGGTCGGCGAGGACGAGGTGGGGGTGGCAGCGGGGGCAGTGGATACAGGGGTAATAACTACGTGGATCCAAATGCTGCGGCTTATTATCAAGAACAGGGACAACAATATTATCCCAATGTGGATTACCACTATACTGGTGCTAGATAAATCGCTGTTTAGGATCTCAGTTAATTTCATTTTGTTTATAAATCGTTGTGATGACTTTTATCTAGGTTTATAAATATTATGATGAGTTTTTTTTTTGCATTTATTTGTAATTTGTAATTTGAAACAAATAAAGCTTTTTTGTTTTGTTGTCTCAAAAATGGATGTTTTTGGATGAATTTTTGATAAAATTTAATGTTTTACGATGATTTTTTGGTAAATTTTATTGCTTTAAGACGATTTTTCTGATAAAATTTAATGTTTTACGATGATTTTTTGGTAAATTTTATTGCTTTAAGACGATTTTTTTGATAAATTTTAATGTTTTACGACGATTTTTTGGTAAATTTTAACGTTTTAAGACGATTTTTTGGTAAATTTTAACGTTTTAAGACGATTTTTTGGTAAATTTTAATGTCTTACTGTTAAGTACTTAAATTTCTTTTCTGATTCCTCTTAATTTATTTTTTTACATAACGACAACGAGACTTGTGCTGTTGCTGTTGCTGCTGTTGCTGCTGGTGTTGTTGTTGTTGCTGCTGTTGTTGCTGCTGCTGCTGATGTTGTTGTTGTTGTTGTTGTTGTTGTTGTTGTGGTTGCTGCTGTTGCTGTTGCTGCTGTTGCTGATGATTTACAGTTATTTTAGCCTGCGTAATAAAACCGGACAACTGTTGTTGATACAGGTTAGCTGAAAAAAACAAAAGTGTTGTGGAAGAATTCCGGATCGAACTGCGTCCATCCGCCCGATCCGCGAATTTGCAGATCGGGCGGATCGGATTGACAAGCTTACACATTATGCTTGCTTCCGTCTGTGGCATCTGAGAAACATCATGCCACTGGTTTTTGTTGCACGGGTAGGGAATGTGGCTTTCTAATAATAAAGAAACTTAAGTAAGATTAATTCTTTTTAATATTTTTTTATATATATTTTACCGACAAGTTTCCCTAAGGCATTTGGGATTAAGACACCAAAATACCCTTCCTGTTATGTTTGTCATGATTGCAGAAAACTGACACAGTGGACATACCTCAAGATCAAGAATTTGTTGGTCTTCTATTGCCAAAATTAAAAAATCTGAAAAATCTTCCGTTGATAACACTGCTTTTATACTCTTTCCGAACTCAAGAAGAGCCCTGGAAGCTGGACTCCCATTGGCCTACTTGGAACTGCAATGCAACTACTGCTACACTAGTGAGATAGCTCGGCCAATGGGAGCCCAGCTTCCAGGGCTCTTCTTGAGTTCGGAAAGAGTATATGTCCATTACTGTATAGACTTCTCTGCAATCTCTGTGAAGGCATTCAATCTTTGCGTTGCCTCGGGTGACTTCCTTCTTGGCCTGTTTCCTTACGCAATCCCGGCAAAACCAGTGGGTGGTCGGGCATTTTAACAAATCTTCTTTCAGCAGTTCTGCGGTATTGCATAAGTTACAAATAACCAATTCGTTTTTAGCGATTGCCATTTCCATTTTTCCTTGGCGTTTGGCCTCTTTCTCTTTTCGAAATTTTATGGGTTAAATTAAATTAATGTCATTTCATACCACTTTTTTTTTTTAATTACAAACTTTCGAATGTGTCGATATTCTCTACGTAATATTTCTCCTTCTCGAATAAAGGACAAATTTGTGTTGGTAAAATAACGCTTTCTTTTCTCCGGTGAGTTTTAATGTGTCTCAGAGTAACCACAGGTTGCTCCTTGGTTTCCACCTCGGGTTGCACCTTGGGTTCCACCTCGGTTTCCACAGACAACTTTGGTATCTTGTTTAATGGACCTGCAATTAATTTTTTTTTAATGGTCTGGCCTTTCTAGTGTTTACTATTTACAACCCAATGGGTTTACAATGCTATTATTTTATGACATTTTCTTAAAAAATAATTTTCTTTTCATTCAATTACCTTCACTGACTGAAATCATCTTCACAATCGGAGTTAAGATGCAACCCCTGCTTTTCATGACTGTATTCAAGTCACTTTGTGACGGTACCAAAATACCGTAGTTTTGGTTAAAGATAAATAAAACTATTTATATTTAATTCAAGGTTTTAAGTTGAATTCTTTAATTTACTTTTATATTATATGAGTCCTAGGCGCTATAAGTGAGCCACTGGCTCACGGCCATAAGCATTTTCTTACAGTTTATAGTGTGTTATTGCACCAGTCGCCATCTTGGATGAGTCACTATACAGTGAAGCCAAGACTGAGCGACTATGTTGTTTACTTCCCCTTGTGTTGTTTCTAAACATTAGAGAGAGTGACCTTACAAAGGCCAAGAGAACTCTTGACCCCTTATGCACTCCTCCTTGTTTACATTCTAATGAGGTATTTGCTTTGTGAAGCTTTCCCGCTTCATACTAATGAGATAGCTCTCATTTGTCATTGGTCTATTTACCCCATTGGTTCCATTCCAATGAGGTATTGTTTGGTTTGTCTATATAAGCTTTGTTCAAAGCTTCCTACACAGATTTTGCCCATATATTTTGACTTTACACATTTTGTTCTTGCCTTTGGCTTTGACTTATGTTGTGCGTCAAGGTTTTGACGCACTATCTCGCTTTAGTTGGTTGCCCTACGAGCAACATCCGAGCCTATTTGGTATTCGATTACTGGGTTGAGATGTAAAACTTCCTGCAGTTGACAGCTGGGGGAAGTAGGATGGCAATGGAGGTGAAGATGAAGGAGAAAAGATAGGTTTTGTTGCCTCTACTCCAACTTTGCCGCCCTGGCTTTGTTGGTGGATTTTCCCGCCAAAATTCCACAACCCTTTTGACACTGGATTCAATGACCCTGGACCGCGGAATCAAAGTACTGGTAAGCCTTATTTCATTTATTGCTCTCAAATTGGTAATTAGAATTACTTCAGTGGATTCCCATTGAAGTGGTCAATTGTTGCTAAGTTGAGGGAGATTTATTAGTTCGGCTTAGTCCTTTTGTTGTCCATTGTTAGTCAATCAATCCTTCTACTTGCTATAAGAACTTGCTATTAATTTAATAGTAACTTCCCTTACCTTTGCTATGGTTCTCAATGGCGTAGCATTACTTTGCATTTATGCTTAGTCCTAAATGCGCTAGTCAGCCTTCTCCTGAAAGTTGTTACGCATAGACATTTGAACTCAGAGCAATCTGAGTTACACCTAAATATGTGTAGTTGTCTTTCTCTGTCTCGAGCACTCGCTCACAAACCCCTTGCACTTGTTAGCCAAGAACCTAGCCATTAAATGATGTATCCAGTCAATGTGAACCTCTGGTTTAGCAGAACTGCTCTACTCTTGGTTAGGCCTATTCAATGACATGTTGCCATTCTCATAGCCAACTCTTGGGTCTTTCACCCACCAAACCGCTTAATCAAGAGTTTACACTCTTGTTTTAGATCTTGCTTTAATTGAACAATTAAGTTTTAGGCAGCATTGGCTTTCTTCAAAGTCAATGCATTATTTGTGACGACATCGTTATTAAAGCCACACCGAACCGAATTGCAATCAAAGCCTCGATTGAGCCGCCATTTTAAATGTCCCCTTTTAATCCCCTTAAACTACAGTTTCAGCGTAATTAAAAGAGCGCTTCTCTTTCACTCCTGTTCAAGTCCCCCTTTTGCCTTGGGCCATGAATTCCTCATGCCTCCCAATGCTCTAGTTTTGTCAGCGTATTTACCTTTTGATATGTCTTTGTATTACCCCAATGATTATTGGAGGCCTTGTTTATAGCGCTTGTGTATTTGTATATATGTATGTATTTTGGATTATGGTTTAATGATCATTTGGACTCGCTAATAAATTAGCTTTATTATAGTTTACACACTTGTGTTGGCTCAATATTATTCATAGTTAACTACATTCATCTATCAATTTATATGTCGCATATTTCACGAAGTCAGATATTTATTCTCCATTTATTTATGTTATCTCACTGTTTTATACCTGTCTAGCCTCTAGATTATTTGTGGTCACTTGCCAGCGACCCCCTTTACCTCTCAAGTGACTCACGTCACTCAAGAGATTCCTTTCCCGCCTTACTGTAATTGCCATTGCAGTACAGCCTAACTTTACCCCTTAGTTATTCCTTCATATTATACTAATTATATATCCATGCCTAAGTTTATTCCGTCACAAGTGGCGTCCGCGACAGGATGTGCATAATTAAGTAGTTAATTTGCATATTCAAATTGATAGATCAATCTGGTGCAATTTTGAAAAATTGCGAAAATATGATATTTGATTTTTGTTTGAAAATCAAAGAGTCTTAAATGTTTTCATTAATTATAGTGTTTTAAAATCTAAATTTATGGGTTTTGTGTATTAATTTGTGTATAAAGTGTATTTTTCAGTGTGTGTAAAAAAAAAAAAAAAAAAAAAAAAAATAGGTTGAAGTGTGCCAAGGAACAGATGTTGGTCAGCCAGCCTAAGGCTACCACTTAACGACCTTTCCCCTTCCTTCTTTGCTGCTCACCCCTCAACCACCTACTGGGTTTACAAGTCAAAGACCCCAGCTTTAACCAATTATACAAACTAAAAATACTCTACAAATTAAACATTTCACTATGAATAAATACTCATTTCCCCATAACTACTTTCAAGGATTCTTTTGATAAAGGATTCTCCTGACATTTACTTTCACATTCCTTGCTTTTCATAAAAATAAGTATTAGAATTAAAAATAAAATTATATTTCCTAACAAATCGACATTAAAGTTAATTTCTTCTCTTATGTTCAATAATTAAATTGGATTAACATCTTGAAACCTTCAACTTCTAAATCTATTGTTGGGACTTAGACCTACCAAAAATGTAGCACCTCTGCACCAATATTTAACCCCTATTGTTTCAAGATCCTGTGTATTGTCCCAACTGTTCTTTGCCGACTTTCTGTCGCCAGACTGGGCAATTATCGACATTAACATAATCTCATGTCTGCCAAATAACTATTCTCTTCGTGCCTTCCAAAAGTTATAAAACCCTAGTTTTTCCTCACTTCCCTTCACTTCTCGAAGTACTCCTTCTGTGTTCCTTCGTGCGCCAGACGACCACTTCATTGCAAGCTGAATCGCAGATTTTGATCAATCACTACAATTAGATTCGAACACTCCACTGACGGTAGGACAATTCAATTTGCCTTTTATTTTACCTTCCTGGAAATTTAATCAATAGTGTTGGTGATATTTGCTGTAAAAGGTCTTTTTCTTGAATTCATCCGAATTTAGGAATTCCATTGCGTTAGGGTCAAAAGTAAATTTTTGACCTAATATTCACTTGAGTTTTCTGATAATATCAGAAGTTTTCAAGAAAAGCAAGGTAGAAAAAACCAGGTTTATTTGTGATTATTTGCATTTACAAGTTTAAGTAATTTGCGATGGCACCCAGACCACCTCTTCCCAACCCCAAGGTCGTTACATCGCCAAGCGCGTTGAATACTAGTAACATTGAACCCCAGAGTGGAAGTAGCCAAACCCCGCCGATAACGTTGGATCTGACCAATCCTGAAGTTATTGACTTGGCAGCGCTTTTGAATTTAGGCGCAAAAATGGGATTAGACCCAGCGAATTATGTTGGCATCAACGATTTTATTACCAAGTCGTTACAAGCTTTGGATGATAAGGAAGCACAGGTTCGAGCCGATGCTCAAGCCGCAATAGACGCTCAGGTGGCCGCCGATGCTCAGGCCGCCATCAATGTCCAAGCCGCTCTCGATGCGCAGGCCGCCGCCGACGCTCGAGCAGCAGCCGCTACCCAAGCACTAGCCAACGTTCAAGCGCAAGCCCAAGCAACCTTAACCCAACCAAATAATGGAAATAATTTAACTAACGGATCGCTACCCAGACCCACAACTCCTCCGCCTGTAAATAATCCAATTTTGAATAACCAATCGACCCCGCGTAGACGGTTAAATACTTCCCCTCGCTCGCATCAATCGCATACCTCTAACAATTCCCCAATCCCGAGGTGTAGAGCAGGTTAAAGAAATTACGAAGAAATTGCGTAATTAGTGAGAATGCGACGAATTTATTATTTTTCTAACTTCTTATTTTATTATCCCGCATTTTACTCCGGTTGTAAATGTTTTTATACTTTCTGTAACTATAATTTTTGTTTTATCAATGTGTATTTACTTGTTTCACTCGATCTTATAATAATAATATAGTGTTTAACCTTTTTAATTCGAAAGAATTTTCTTAAGTTTAAACGTGTGTTCTTTTAAAATAATTCTATTTGTATTCCTATTACTCACTTGAATTTGAATTAATTATTAGTAAATTTAATTTGATTGGCGATTCTATTCATTATTACGACTTATTTTGTTTTAACTTTGCTTTTTGAGTGAAAACTCCAACCTTCTTTATATGTTTGGCCATTGCTAGACCAACTTATGTATCTTAAAATATTTCCTTTATCTTACTACTTTTATAACGTTACTAGCATCCATGTACTTCTTTTTATAATAGGTGACTATTCACTACCCTTTTGTAACGGTGTGGAACACACCGGAGAGTTTTTACGGGAGTCTTCACTTCCAGAATAATTTTCTCTCTTCACATTTGACTAGTATTCCTTGGTAATTTTAAGTTTCAGTTCCATTAATGCATGCGTAGGACGCACGCACTCTTTTCCGGAGCACGTGTGACGGTACCAAAATACCGTAGTTTTGGTTAAAGATAAATAAAACTATTTATATTTAATTCAAGGTTTTAAGTTGAATTCTTTAATTTACTTTTATATTATATGAGTCCTAGGCGCTATAAGTGAGCCACTGGCTCACGGCCATAAGCATTTTCTTACAGTTTATAGTGTGTTATTGCACCAGTCGCCATCTTGGATGAGTCACTATACAGTGAAGCCAAGACTGAGCGACTATGTTGTTTACTTCCCCTTGTGTTGTTTCTAAACATTAGAGAGAGTGACCTTACAAAGGCCAAGAGAACTCTTGACCCCTTATGCACTCCTCCTTGTTTACATTCTAATGAGGTATTTGCTTTGTGAAGCTTTCCCGCTTCATACTAATGAGATAGCTCTCATTTGTCATTGGTCTATTTACCCCATTGGTTCCATTCCAATGAGGTATTGTTTGGTTTGTCTATATAAGCTTTGTTCAAAGCTTCCTACACAGATTTTGCCCATATATTTTGACTTTACACATTTTGTTCTTGCCTTTGGCTTTGACTTATGTTGTGCGTCAAGGTTTTGACGCACTATCTCGCTTTAGTTGGTTGCCCTACGAGCAACATCCGAGCCTATTTGGTATTCGATTACTGGGTTGAGATGTAAAACTTCCTGCAGTTGACAGCTGGGGGAAGTAGGATGGCAATGGAGGTGAAGATGAAGGAGAAAAGATAGGTTTTGTTGCCTCTACTCCAACTTTGCCGCCCTGGCTTTGTTGGTGGATTTTCCCGCCAAAATTCCACAACCCTTTTGACACTGGATTCAATGACCCTGGACCGCGGAATCAAAGTACTGGTAAGCCTTATTTCATTTATTGCTCTCAAATTGGTAATTAGAATTACTTCAGTGGATTCCCATTGAAGTGGTCAATTGTTGCTAAGTTGAGGGAGATTTATTAGTTCGGCTTAGTCCTTTTGTTGTCCATTGTTAGTCAATCAATCCTTCTACTTGCTATAAGAACTTGCTATTAATTTAATAGTAACTTCCCTTACCTTTGCTATGGTTCTCAATGGCGTAGCATTACTTTGCATTTATGCTTAGTCCTAAATGCGCTAGTCAGCCTTCTCCTGAAAGTTGTTACGCATAGACATTTGAACTCAGAGCAATCTGAGTTACACCTAAATATGTGTAGTTGTCTTTCTCTGTCTCGAGCACTCGCTCACAAACCCCTTGCACTTGTTAGCCAAGAACCTAGCCATTAAATGATGTATCCAGTCAATGTGAACCTCTGGTTTAGCAGAACTGCTCTACTCTTGGTTAGGCCTATTCAATGACATGTTGCCATTCTCATAGCCAACTCTTGGGTCTTTCACCCACCAAACCGCTTAATCAAGAGTTTACACTCTTGTTTTAGATCTTGCTTTAATTGAACAATTAAGTTTTAGGCAGCATTGGCTTTCTTCAAAGTCAATGCATTATTTGTGACGACATCGTTATTAAAGCCACACCGAACCGAATTGCAATCAAAGCCTCGATTGAGCCGCCATTTTAAATGTCCCCTTTTAATCCCCTTAAACTACAGTTTCAGCGTAATTAAAAGAGCGCTTCTCTTTCACTCCTGTTCAAGTCCCCCTTTTGCCTTGGGCCATGAATTCCTCATGCCTCCCAATGCTCTAGTTTTGTCAGCGTATTTACCTTTTGATATGTCTTTGTATTACCCCAATGATTATTGGAGGCCTTGTTTATAGCGCTTGTGTATTTGTATATATGTATGTATTTTGGATTATGGTTTAATGATCATTTGGACTCGCTAATAAATTAGCTTTATTATAGTTTACACACTTGTGTTGGCTCAATATTATTCATAGTTAACTACATTCATCTATCAATTTATATGTCGCATATTTCACGAAGTCAGATATTTATTCTCCATTTATTTATGTTATCTCACTGTTTTATACCTGTCTAGCCTCTAGATTATTTGTGGTCACTTGCCAGCGACCCCCTTTACCTCTCAAGTGACTCACGTCACTCAAGAGATTCCTTTCCCGCCTTACTGTAATTGCCATTGCAGTACAGCCTAACTTTACCCCTTAGTTATTCCTTCATATTATACTAATTATATATCCATGCCTAAGTTTATTCCGTCACAACTTTGATGCACGTTATAATATTTTAACAATATATAAGATCTTACATGCGACACAGTCTCTTTTCTGTTGTCGCTTTTAAAATAAGTTTCCAAATTTGGATACAACTTCAAAAATTCTTCCACTGTTAAATCCCTGCAATACAAAAAAAATAAAATAAAAATAAAATATTAAAAATTAATTTATTAATTTTTTAGCAAAAGAAAATCTATTTCTGTTTGTTCGTCTGGTGAAATCCATCCCACTGTTTAAAACAGCAAAAAAATTAAGCAAACTAAAGAATTAAAAAAGAATGATAACTTAAAAAGTTTAAATCTTGCACTCTATTTTTCCAAGTTTAAACTACCGTATATGTGTAAATAACGCACCCGCGCGCTATTTGAAGCCCGCAGTTTATTCCGAATTGGAAAAAAGCATCGGCCAATTTGCGATGAAAATCACCAAAACAGTGTGATAAATGGAACGTTTTGCATATGTTTCGGTAATTTCTACTGAAACATATGCAAAACGTTCCATTTATCATTCTTTTCGGCCTACAATTGGAACGAGACGAGACGTAACAACAATTATGGTACGTTTTTGAAACGTAACAATTGGCCCCGCGCGCTAAACAAGGCCCGCGTACCAGGACACCAGGGGATATCAAGATAACAGGGACTACCAAGATACGAGAGGATATCAAGATAACAGGGACTACCAAGATACGAGAGGATATCAAGATAACAGGGACTACCAAGATACGAGAGGATATCAAGATAACAGGGGCTACCACGGAAGTAGCGGCTACCAAGACGGGGGGCAGAGAGGGCGAGGTGGTCGGCGAGGACAAGGCGGGGGTGGCGGCGGGGGCAGTGGATACAGGGGTAATAACTACGTGGATCCAAATGCTGCGGCTTATTATCAAGAACAGGGACAACAATATTATCCCAATGTGGATTACCACTATACTGGTGCTCGATAAATCGCTGTTTAGGATCTCAGTTAATTTCATTTTGTTTATAAATCGTTTTGATGACTTTTATCTAGGTTTATAAATATTACGATGAGTTTTTTTTTTTGCATTTATTTGTAATTTGTAATTTGAAACAAATAATGCTTTTTTGTTTTGTTGTCTCAAAAATGGATGTTTTTGGATGAATTTTTGATAAAATTTAATGTTTTACAATGATTTTTTTGGTAAATTTTAATGTTTTAAGACGATTTTTTGGTAAATTTTATTGTTTTAAGACGATTTTTTGGTAAATTTGTACGTTTTAAGACAATTTTTTGGAAAATTTTAATGTTTTAAGACGATTTTTTGGTAAATTTTAATGTTTTAGGAAGATTTTTTGGTAAATTTTAATGTTTTAGGAAGATTTTTTGGTAAATTTTAATGTTTTAAGACGATTTTTTGGCAAAATTGTACGTTTTAAGACAATTTTTTGGTAAATTTTAAAGTTTTAAGACGATTTTTTGGTAAATTTTATTGTTTTAAGACGATTTTTTGGTAAATTTTAATGTCTTAGGACGATTTTTTGGAAAATTTTAATGTTTTAAGACGATTTTTTGGTAAATTTTAATGTTTTAGGACTTTTATTTGCTAAATTTTAATGTTTTAAGACGATTTTTTGGTAAATTTGTACGTTTTAAGACAATTTTTTTGTAAATTTTAAAGTTTTAAGACGATTTTTTGGTAAATTTTAACGTTTTAAGACGATTTTTTGGTAAATTTACGTTTTAAGACGATTTTTTGGTAAATTTTAATGTCTTAGTGTGATTTTTGAATTTTTTTGTGTATTTGTTTGGATTAATTTTATGACGTCATTCGCTAGATGGCGCCACCGACGAAGGAATGGGACAGTTTATAGACAGTGGAAACATGGTCGCTTTGATTGGTACGTAAAAAATGTAGGAAATGCGTTTTAGAGGTGAAAAGCGCTGGTTGAGTGTGTTTTTGTATGTCAATGAAGGGCAGGGGTTTCCATATGTTTTCCTTTCTCCCTTTCGGCTTTTCGAATCCAGGACACGGATGAGAGGGGACCGGAAAAACTTTTACTTTTCCCAACCTATTTGTGTTTGTGGGTTGACATTATATTGACACGGTGACCTGGAAGAAGATCGAGGTTAGCAAAGTGTCCACCGGGGGCGAATGGGGTCATGGATGTAGTGTGTTGTCTGTTTGTGTCCTTGACCGTGATATCGTGCACGGACCGAAGAAAATGTTTCCTCATTCGGAGAAATTAAAACCACATACATATACCAATTATTAACTCTAAAATTTTATTCTATTTTTCAACTAAAGTTTCAAATATCAACAAAACTAATGACAATTCAAACAAGTTGCGACGCCATTAACAACGTAAACCAAACGTGATCGTCGTCGACCAATCAGCGTCACGCCCGGCACCAGCGAGCGATCCACACGTGTTTTGTCTACACATCGTTGCAGTCAAACGTCAATCGTTCCACCAGAGCCGTGAATTTCTGCGCCATGGACGCCGTCGAAGCGAAGAACGGTAAATCGAAAACAAACCGTGTTAAAGACGAACGGGCCGACAAAACCAAATCAAACCCGCGCGACAATGACAACAAAAAGGAAGCGACGAGAGGCCGCGAAGGGAAAATGGAAAAACGTCACAGATCGCGCTCTCGCAGCGGCGATCGCAAGCGGAAACGATCGAGGAGCCGCGACAGGAAGCGCCGGAGCAGCCGAAGCCGATCGAGGAGCAACGAGAGAGACCGGACTCGCGCCCGCGACAACGGCGACAAGAAAAAGGAGGAACCGAAGAAAAAGGCCGAACCTTTGTCGCTGGAGGAACTAATCGCGAAAAGGAAAGCAGAGGAAGAGGCCAGGAGCAAACCCGTGTTCCTCACGAAGGAACAACGCGCCGCCGAGGCCATCAAGCGCCGTCAGCAGGAAACCGAGGAGAAACGGTCGAAAATCGACGCGGAACGAAACAACCGACTAGTGTTTCTGAACAAGGACAAACGGACGGACGATCCGCACGACAGGGACCGCCGACGCGTGAAAAACGACGAGATCGGCGAGGAAAAGGAGAAGGAGAAAGACAAGGAGAAGGAGTCGGAAGCGATCAAGGCGCGCTATTTGGGCGAAGCGAAGAAAAAGAAGCGCGTGCGACGCATGAACGAGCGCAAATTCGTGTTCGATTGGGACGCGGCGGAGGACACGGGCGTGGACTACAACCCCCTTTACAAGGAGAGACACCACGTGCAGCTGTTCGGACGCGGACACGTGGCGGGAATCGATCTGAACGCGCAGAAGAAGGACCAGTCGCAGTTTTACGGCGAACTGCTCGAGAAGCGGCGCACGGACACGGAGAAGGAGCAGGAGGTGAACCGGCTGAAGAAAGTGAAGACGAAGGAGGAGAAGCGCAAGTGGGGCGAGCGCCACTGGTCGGAGAAAGGCGAGCCGGAGATGACGGAGCGCGACTGGCGCATTTTCCGCGAGGATTTCAACATCGCCATCAAGGGCGGACGCGTGGCGCACCCGATCCGCGCGTGGGACGAGGCGCCCATCCCGCCCGAGATCATGAAGATCATCGAGCAAGTGGGGTACCTCGAGCCGACCCCCATCCAGCGCCAGGCGATCCCCATCGGCCTGCAGAACCGCGACATCATCGGCGTCGCGGAAACGGGCAGCGGGAAAACGCTCGCTTTTCTCATTCCGTTGCTCGTGTGGATCCAGTCGCTGCCGAAGATCGTGCGCAACGAGGACGCCGACCAGGGCCCGTACGCGATCATAATGGCGCCGACGCGCGAGTTGGCGCAGCAGATCGAGGAGGAGACGCTCAAGTTCGGGAACCCGCTCGGGATTCGGACGGTGGCAGTGATCGGAGGGTTGTCGAGGGAAGACCAGGGGTTCCGGCTGCGGTTGGGCTGCGAGATCGTGATCGCCACGCCCGGGCGGTTGATCGACGTGCTGGAGAATCGGTATCTCGTGCTCAGCCAGTGCACGTACATCGTGTTCGACGAGGCCGATCGGATGATTGACATGGGCTTCGAGCCCGACGTGCAGAAGATCCTCGAGCACATGCCGGTGACGAACCAGAAACCCGACACGGACGACGCGGAGAACGATATGAAAATGATGGCGAATTTTCACAGCAAGAACAAGTATCGGCAGACGGTGATGTTTACGGCTACGATGCCGCCCGCCGTCGAGCGACTCGCGCGCACTTATCTGCGACGACCGGCCGTCGTGTACGTGGGATCGGCCGGGAAACCGACGGAGCGAGTCGAACAGCTCGTCTATATCGTCGGCGAGGCGGAGAAGCGGAAGAAGCTTTTGGAGATTTTGCAAGCGGGGATTGACCCTCCGATTATTATTTTCGTGAATCAGAAGAAGGGCGCGGATGTGCTGGCGAAGGGGCTCGAGAAGATGGGGTACAACGCGTGTACTTTGCACGGCGGGAAAGGACAGGAGCAGCGAGAGTTCGCGCTGGCTAGTCTGAAGGGCGGGAGCAAGGATATACTGGTGGCGACCGATGTTGCGGGTCGTGGTATCGATATTCGCGACGTGAGCATCGTTATTAATTACGATATGGCGAAGACGATCGAGGATTACACGCATCGTATTGGGCGGACGGGGCGAGCGGGCAAGAGCGGGAAGGCGATCAGCTTGTGCACGAAGGATGATAGCGCATTGTTTTACGATTTGAAGCAGTGTTTGCTCAATAGTCCGGTGTCGTCGTGTCCGCACGAGCTTGCTAATCACCCGGATGCGCAGCATAAACCGGGGACTGTGGTGACTAAGAAGAGAAAAGAAGAGAAGATCTTCGCTTGAGATTTTTTTGTATTTTTATTTTTGCAAATAAACGAGCGAGGGTTGTAGGAAATGTTGCTTTTTATTTTTTAGTAATGTCGGTATTTCAAGAATAATTATTAAAATCACTCGGAATAATATTAATAATATTAATTTGTAATTAATTACACAAAACAAATTTTTTCCGCAAGGTTTTGGAGGTATATAGATTGGACGAAGACGACTTAGGTCATGGAAACTTAAATAAAAATCGAGTTTCTGCTTTTAAAAAAAAAAAAAAAATTGCTAATAGCTGCAGCCTTCTTCGACAGTTTCTGTGCGACCTTTGAGGTATTTTAAGATTTTTTTCTCTCTTCTTTGCTGCTAACCTGAAATTTGCAGAGTAATAAACAAATTTAGTAATAACGAATGAAATTCGACCATTTTTATTGTTGTCAGGTGCCAATTTGCATTGATTCGTCTAATTTTGCCGTTATTGAAGCCGGTCTCAAATGTGTTCAAGGAAAATGCATCGTTAATTCAATAAGTTTGAAAGAAGGGGAAGATGATTTTGTTGCAAAAGCAAAAATTATTAAGAAATTCGGTGCCGCTGTTGTCGTGATGGCATTTGACGAGTTGGGACAGGTGAAATTGATACTTATTTTAACCTTAATGATTTTTTAAAACTGATTTTAATGATTTTTTCAATGATTTTTCATGATTTTTCATAAATTTTCACGATTTTTCATAAATTTTTTATGATTTTTCCATGATTTTTAATGACTTTTAATGAATTTTTAGTGGTTTTTAATGATTTTTTAAACTGCAGGCTGCAGAAACTGAAAGGAAAGTCGAAATTTGCACCCGTTCGTACAAAATTTCAGTCGAAAAAGTCGGGATTTAATCCAAACGACATCATTTTTGATCCAAATATATTAACAATTGCGACTGGAATTGCGGAGCACAATTCGTACGGCTTGGAATTCATATATGCCTCGAAAATAATCACAGTAAAGAATAAGAAAATTGCTTAATTTTGGCGCTTTTTAATCGACTTCATTTCAGAAAACACTTCCGGGATGTCGTATAAGCGGTGGAGTGTCGAATTTCTCATTTTCCTTCCGCGGTTTGGAAGTAATTCGCGAAGCAATGCACTCGGTCTTTCTATACCACGCGATTAAAGCCGGAATGGACATGGGAATCGTCAACCCTCCCAGTTTACGACGACATCGAACCCGAATTATTGAAGTTGTGCGAGGATTTGTTATGGAATCGCGACCCTCAAGGGACCGAAAATTTGTTATCCTACGCGCAAAAATGCGACAAAAGGATCAAAGATGTCGCTAAAACGGACGAATGGCGAAACGATGATGTCGAAGTGAGACTGGAGCATGCCCTGATAAAGGTAATTTGCTTTTATTTTTTATTTTGTTACATTTTATTTATGTTTATTTAACCTTGGACGAACACTAGTGTGGTGGCCCTGATGCGCCACCTACAAATTGAAAATTGAAAAACTAAAAATTATATTTTGTTTTGGTCGATGCTATAAACAATACTAGACGCTAAACAATAATCTGTCACGCAATTTCGTCTCGCTCAGCACAAGGCGAGGTAAACAGCAAGATTTTGCTGTTCGACATGCTGTGTTAGTTCGTTTTTCATGTTATTTAATTCGCGTTTGATTTCCAAAAGGTTGGTTGGTTTCATAAACACGGGATTAACATTTTCGCGAATTTCTCAGCAAGTTTGAATTCATATTTCTTTAAAAAATGATCCATTTATTGTCTTACCTTATGTTTGGCACCATTTTAAGCCTACTATAAGCCTAGTTCGAAATGTATTTTCTTCCATATTTCTTCAGTTATGTGGCGGTTGATTATTTATTTGGCAAGAATATTATTTGGTGGGTTTTGGTGATTTTTCAAAGTTTGGTTTGAATTTTTCATTTGAAATTGAATTTGTCTTGTGGGTTTTCGTGATTTGTAATGGCATTCGGCATTCTTCGTGACATCAAGTGTTTAGTTTGGGATTTGATTTCTGAAACCTGGTTTTTATTTTCAAAGTGATCAGTGGCTCAGAGGATGGTCATAAATTTCTAAAATGACATTTTCAAGCAAAGAAAATGTATTTTTAGATGGAAAAAATGCATTTACAAATGGGAAAAAATGCATTTACAGATGGAAAAATGCATTTACAGATTTAAAAATGCATTTACAGATGGAGAATTGCATTTGCAGATGGAAAAATGCATTTACAGATTTAAAAATGCATTTACAGATTTAAAAATGCATTTACAGATTTAAAAATGCATTTACAGATTTAAAAATGCATTTACAGATTTAAAAATGCATTTACAGATGGAGAAATGCATTTGCGGATGGCTTTTGCAGGTGTATTGACATCGTACATCAATTTTTTGTGTTTGATTTTTTTATTTCTGTATTCAAATTTCTATTTTTCTATTTCTTGAGTTGTAGTATGAAGAATATTTTAGGCAAAAATTGAGATGTAGTTCTTAATCTTTCATGCTTTATACTGTCATATGGACTGACATTCCAACTGAAATGATTTCTCTGAACAGCATAGGACGGTTTTGCATCATATCTCTTAGAATTCTAATAAGGATTAAGATTAAGTGAAATTGAAATTGAAATCTCCTCTTTGACTCATGTCTTCTGCGTCTACATTTCTTCAACCTGGCATCCTGTTTTTTCCAGTTTATGCAGTTGTGGTTTTTTTCCTCAGCCTAACCTATCTTTAAGGTTGCATATTTGTAGTTTTTTGTTACTGTAGTTTTAACTCCTCGCCTGTTTGCAATATAAGCTTAGAAAACGTGTTGCAGTATTGGAGTATAGAGAAAGTAATGAAAAGCCCAGCCAAAGACCCAGCTTTTTACCAAAGTCAAGTCGGAGAGTAGACTGAAAGTCAACTTTATTGAGGATCTTTTTTCTTTCATCTTCAGGTCGTCTTCTCCATTTTATTTATGTTTATTTAATCTTGGACGGAAACTAGTGTGGTGGTAATGCATCTCTTGACGGCCGCCAAAACCAATAAAACAACTCTCTCCCTAACTGTTCCTCCTCATTTATTCGTCCGTGATTGCTCATTTGCTGGAGGACAAACTTGGACAAATTTGTCCAAGGTCTAAAACACTCGTATGGGGTGTATTTGTGACAACTTCCCCGAATTTTATAAAAAAAAATGTTGTCTATATATATTATACTGAACATTTAAATTAAATACTCTCAAATAAGTACAATAATGGCTATCGCCATTAAACCGCCCCCAATATAGCTAATAGTTGCTTCTACTGATGTGAAATTTACGGGAAATATCACCTCTACAAACTCGTGGAACAATACAGAAATCTCACGGGTATAATTTAGCCAAACTAATGCTAAAATTAAGTTTTGTATGTGAGACCAAACTTTCATTGCTTTAAATTCTGCGAGCTAATCAAATAAATGACAAGATGGCGGTGGAAGTGCAGTCATCCAGACTTCTATTCTGGCTTGGTTTGTCTATGGTTATTAACAATGTGGCTATTGTCTTGCTTAAAACCAATACTATTTCCTTGCTCGACTTCTTTGGGATAGGTATATTTTTGTTGATTTGAATATAAACTTCAATGATTAAACTCGACTATACCTCGGTCACTCCGGTATAAAATACTAAGGCTTGATCGGTGAGGCGTTGATGCTGTCAATGATTGTGTAGTGGTGTTTGAATGTGTCTTTTTCGGTTTGTGTAGAACTGTGTAGACTAGGGAACAGGAAAAGATTATTTCTAATCTCTTATAATCCATTCTTATCCGCCTCGTTATTTTCAAATAAATGGTGTGTACTTATTTAAAATAAACAATAGATATTTATTAAACATACAAATGAATTTACATGAATAGTCAAGAAATTGAACTAGTGTGACCAGCTGTTCACTCAGCCTGTGTCACTTCACTGCGACACACGGCGCTTCCAAGCTCTCGCGCACCTCGTGTTTCTCGTGCGCGACCTGGCGCGGTCCCCCGCACCAGGTGGAGCTGTCGGTCGTTGGCTCCGGCCAATTGGGAACCGGAAGTGCCCCTTCCGGAAGTGGTGGGCCCCGCAGTAGCCCGACAGTTGATTCTTGACCAGCATGGCGAACGGTCGCTTTCCGACCTTCTTCGCAATGCCGATCGTAGTTGAGACCCGAAGGACCGACGCAGCAATGCTGTCGCCGGTCGGGACCTGAGCGTCCAACACGCCGTGTTCGCCGCACGTTCGTAAGAACGTTGCGACGACGCGGCACAAACTGCGTAAAACCGATCTCGCGTGTCATGGCGATCTACCGATTGCCGTGACACGTGGTCAATCAGGAATAGCGGCAAAACCGCTATTACATTTGGGAAATACACCTTGAGACACCATATCATACCCCTAGACAACAATAAAGTAATAACCAAAACCTAAACTTGTGTCTTTCGTGTATTTCGTGGATTTAATCATCGTGTGTGTTGCGTCCAGCGCCTCGCGGTCCTCCCCAGACCACGTGGCGTCCGTCCGAACACTCACAATTGTGGGCCCGTCCGAGATTTTGAACTCTCTGGCGAAAAATTTTTGTTTACTGATGGTGCAAAACACCATATTAGACAAATCTCTTTTCTTTCAAAAGAGGGGGAAACTTCTTTGGTCATGGTTGTGACAGGGGGTCAGCAAGCGAAACGGCCGCTAATCGCTGACCATTGGACCCTGATTTGACAAAAATTTTTGGCTGTGCATGTCCAGCTTGCCTGGGTAATGGCAAGCAGGGACTTACATTAGCCATACTTTCCAAAAGTCTCCTATTTTTCTCTAGCTCAGCTTAAACAACTGGGTGGTTGGGAGGGGAATATGATTCTGAACCTTGCTTTTATTTTTATTTTCTTGGTGCGAAGCCCATGTAAAGTAATGGCACTATAACTGCAGAGTTTTGAACCTGATTAGAGGAGGAGGCGCGTTGGTGGCCACCAACAAGCCAAAACCCACAGGGGATAGGCGGTTACGCTAAAACCAATGCGGGCATAATCCAATTGCCACACTGCAGCCAATGGTTCCATTATGGGCCGGGCGAGGAAGCGTTGCAATGAACTGAGCTTTGAGCACAAAGACCTTTTGAAGACCGGGGTATTACCCGGTATCCAGGTTGCTATTACGGGGAAGTTGCATGGCATGGAACACTCAGGATGCACTGAGCGGTTGTCAATAAATGGGATCCGGGTAGCAGCGAAGTGCTGGCAAGCATGGGAAAAGTGGCTTGGAGGTTGCTGTGGCGATTCATAAGCTCTGAATTGCCCTGCTGCTGCTTAAAGTGCTGAAATACCAAGTTCATTCCGTTTAATTCCTACCCTGTCCCAAGTACTGGTCAGAAACAGTTGCAAGTTGGTGTACACAACCTAAGAACTGTGGAGACTGGGACTTGGACAGCGGGGCGGGCTGCCGGAGGTACGGGGATACCGATGGTGAAGTGCCCAAATGATACAGAGAGCTCGTTAGGGCGTAGGAACGATATCTGTATATTCAGGTAGCTACCAGCTTTGAAAAAAGACTGGGAATCTAGCCTGTAACTTTATTTTCAATATTTTATTCACTTTTTTTAAACTTTTCGAGTTGTTACTGGTTGTGTAGAGACTGTGCTCGAACCACAGTTTTAAAGCAATCTTTGCAATTTGGAAACTTTATTTTTTTATTTACACTTATTTCATTTTTCTTTCTCTTCAATTTTTACTTCTCTATCTATTATTTTCATGGTTTCCTTGGACTCCACACCTGACAGTAGATATCATTGCAATTGAATACAAGTATTTCATGCCGGGCGGTATACAGCACCAAATGGAAGGTGATATGGCTTCGAGATGGCAGCTGAAGGGTGGGACCCAGGGAGACTAGGGACAACAGGTGTGTTTGCCTTCTACTTTTAAAACATATCTGATTGTCCCAAACAAACAACCACTTCATTGGGATGAGCAGACATTCCAGTGTAGGCACGTTTTCTGTCGAGAAGGCAGCCTCGTGCAGACTGAGGTGAAGGCCTCAGCGTAGGCGAGCGGGCGCAATTGCTATTTTCTTGGGGCAGAAGGAGAGAACTAGTAATATCCCTGTTTATTTCTGCAGACTTCTGCTAAAAATTGTAAGTTTTGGGGTGATTTTCTTTAGGAAATTCACACATCTTTTATCATTTTTCATTGTATTTTTTTCTTATCTTTCTTCTTTTTTTGGAATTCTACTTCTTTGTTGCAAAACAATAAAGTTGTGGGATTATTTTGTGTATTCTACTTCTTTGTTGCAAAACAATAAAGTTGTGGGATTATTTTGTGTATTCTACTTCTTTGTTGCAAAACAATAAAGTTGTGGGACTAATTAACGCTTTTGCGTGTCACCTTACCGTTGTTTTAACAATGGTAAAAACCATTCGTTTGGTAATGTCGAAGCTTTTGGGACATGATTTGAGTGCTTTTAAAAAGTACAAAAGTCATGTTTCTTTGGAATCAGACCATTTATGATCTGGTTCTATGGCTTCTAGTACCAAACAATCACCTTCTGTTGTTTTCAAAATGTTGGTTTTTCTGCAAAAACAGAAATAATCAAATCATTTTTTGTGGTCAAAGTTTTTATTTTTTCAAAAACCAAAGATGGCGACCTGGAAACAATAGGAAAACCATGTGGAAATCTAAGATTTTTCCAGAAATTCTGGAATTTCGAGAAACTAAAAGTTTTTGGAACTCTGGGAAATAACTTCTGGGAATTTCGAACCAATCACGTGATTTATGGGGATAATGGGGGGGAGTGACATCACTAATCCCTCCCCCATGAATGGCTAAAATTCACAACATCGCTGACCTCTAATTGGTTGCAAACTAATCCTTTGCGTCCATTTTGTTTTTCTGCGGACCTGTCTTCTGGCACAGTTCGGCCAATGCCACACACCAGATCAGGCAAGCCCACGTGGAAATCGCCAAGCGACCAAAACCGTTACAAGAGAAGAAGATTCCGACGCCGATTCGAACGATTCATCCCTGAATTTGACAATCGAAGAAGAAATGGCGAATGGAGGTAATAAACCGTTGGATCAAGCAATGCTTGAGACGACATGTGAAATTTTCGATCTAAAAATTGAAAATATTACCACGTACGCTGTATGGGAAAGCGCGCTGCTTGCAGTGGCCAACCGTACAGTGGAAATCGAACATGAAGCTGATGTTGCAAAACGACAATCAGCGGACCTTTCCGCAGAAATTGACGACCTAACCAGCCGTCTCAAAGAAACGGAAATAGCAAATCAAACCCATTTGCGATCAATAAAAACCTTGTCCGACCTGTTAACCCAACAGAAATCAGTCATGGACAACGTGACAGCGGCGGGCCAAGCAATGGTCGAAGCCGACAAAGTGGCGACCGCTGCAAAAACAGTTGTGTCGTGCACACATTCAAGCCAACCAGTAATTGTGAACGGCAATACGCAAAACGTAACACCACAAGCAGTTACTACAAATCCGACTTTTTTGGCCTGGGTTAATACCATCGGCCAAGGAGTAGACAAACCATTAGGCGACTTTAAACCCAAAGACGCGATAACAGTATCACGCACTTTAAGCAATTTTGAATTGAGTAAGCGCGTGAATGCCATCTGTTTGGAACCGTTTCTCGGTAACAAAATGGAAGCTCACGACTTCTTAATGGATTTGAAAGGGGCTCTTGCTTTTGCAGAACCTTCTATCAACCAGGTGCTCAAAGAGCATCTATTTAAGTTTTTCAAAGAAGAAGCAGGAACATGGTTCTCTTTGACTGCTAAAAATACTTGGCAAGAATTTGAGAGCGATTTCCTCCTACATTTTAGGCCAAGCGACGCATTGTTACTGGCTGAAATAGACAAGATGCAACAGGCATCACATGAGTCTGCCACTCAAGTAGTGTTCAGATTGGAGAGGTTGTATACACAGCTGGCTATCCCGGTCCATGAGAGCCTACAACTCCGTAAAGTTTTGACTATTTTGCGACCGGCGGCAAGAGACATGGCACGTGCTGCATTACATGCGGAATTTACGTGGACATCTCTCAGAAAAGCTTGTGTAGCAACAGAAGCTTCGATCCTTAATGAGGAAGCGATAGCAACTTCAAAAGTTGAGAGAACAAGACTGTTTTTTCAAACTTTGATGAAACATACTGGATTGCTTGTGTGCCTTTCAGTTTGTGTAATACATCTTGTGCATTTTAGAGGACGATAAACAAAGTTCTAGAAACTGCACAGAACATGGACTCTTGCCTGAATTTGGACATCATCATTTATGATTGAGTCCATGACAGAGCTCCTCCAAGATCTAGGTGAAATTGAATCGATGGCTAGCACATTGAAACCGTTTTTCCTATGCCCAGAGAAGATTGATTTTTTTTTCTTTTCTCGATTTATGACTGAGTCTAATGGGAGTTATAACCCAAAAATGACAAAGTCCAAGCAGATTCTGACTGGATGCTGACTACTCTTTGTTGCAATGCGACAAGGATTGTTTTTTTTATCTGCGCACCAACGCGGTTAAATTTATTTGTTGCAAAACAACGATAAAAGTCTCTGGTTTGAAAATTTAGAAGTTCTTTGGACACGATTTCGTGCCTTTTTAGGGCACAAAAGTCATGTTCTCATGGAATCAGACCAATATTTGATCTGGTTCTGAACTTCTAGTTCCAAACAAATTTCTATTTGCTTTCAAAAAATGTTGCTTTTCTTCAGAAATGGAGAAATTTTGGCATTTATTTGGTCAATATTGTTGGTTTTTCGTAAAAATACAAAATGGCGACCAGGAAACAGTGGAAAAAACATGTGGTGATCACAGATTTTTCGGGAAAGATTTGATTTTCAAAGGTTTTTTCGAAAATCGTGGGATCTCTGAGAATTTAATTCCACAAAATTAAATAAATTCACTACCAATGAGAGAACAGGGGGGGAAGTGACATCCCTAATCCCTCTCTCATGAACAATTACACTCACTACAAATGAAAGTTGTTAGACCTGTGGTGGCAGACATTTTTAAAAAAGGAATGTCCCACGAGGTGAAAACAGCAGCAGTCAGAAGAAATGCATCTGCATTTGAGTTTGAGAACCAATTTGCAGAAAGAATTATGCTGTCTCTGCCTGATTCGCTCGCACTTTGTCACCCTTACGGATGCAAAAGTAGCAGCTGGCTCGAAGCAGTCTTTCTGCAAATGGATGACCAAGATGCTTTGTTTTAAAGACTAAGTTAGTTGTTTTTGTAAATAGGATGCTGAAAAGCACAGAAAGCAACTGCAGCACCACGAATTAGGAAATATGGTGAGCACTCAGATACGAATATTTGAGGTCACCACACGCTAAAAATCCACCCCTTGAGAAAAATAGCTATACCATTAGCTACGTCTCGCAAAGACCTTTTCAAAGAACCAGGTATAATCACTAAAGTGACCAATACAAATGGTTTTACAACATTGTGAAAACTCAGGAGATATTGAAGTCCCTGAAAATCAACCAAGGGATGCTGAATTGACAACAAAATTGCCAATTTCAACACAACCTTTGAATACTGGAGTAACAACTAAGTTGCCAACTCCAGCACGACCAAAAAACGCCAGTACAGCAACCAAATTGCTAATACCGGCGCAACCATTGAATATTTTGAACCAAAATGTGGTTTTACCTTCGCCAAATGTAGTTGCACATCAAACTACAAACACTTGGCCGAAGTCACAACAAATTTCCGGTCGGCCTCAAAGAATTCGAAGACCACCGAGAAAACTGCTCGACTAACCACCAAGGAAAAAGGTGAGGATGTCGAACAAAAATTCGTCATCCAAAACCCAATCACAAGTAGCGATCCCGAGCAATAACTCGATGATCAATACGAAAACTTTGGCAGAAAAGTCGAGCAAAAACTCGACAATTAAACCAATTAACAAAGGAAGTGGGTCAAAAACCCCTTCCACACTCGAAAACCCAATGGCAAGTTCTATGGAAACTAACATTTCCACAGAGCTGCTGGAACTTCGTTTGGCTGTCCATACGGAACATCCAACTTGGAGTGAGAAAGAAGTAAAAGACGAAGCCAAAAAGCGTCGTCAATTACGAAAATTGGCCGATTACCAACGGCACACAAACGCCACCGCCAATACCAGGTCAAAAACACCGGCGGCGGCAACAATCACGAGCGAGACAGCCAAGACTGTTTCACCAAAATTAAAACCGACGGAGAAAACTCCGGAAGAATTGAAAGGGATTTGGAGCCAAAAATTACCTGCCCCACTTCTCCCTTTATCATCGACAGCCCCAACCGAGGCTTGAAATGTCACAAACTCGTTCGTTTTCCCAACGGCGAGCTCACCGCTGCAACCAGCAAGCGAACTGCTCGCTGCCGCACCAGAGACATCGACAGCTGTCGAGATGCCACCAATATCCGGCGATGTCCCGACAGATCTCGTTTTTGGCGGCGACGCTGAGGTCACGCCGATGATCATTGAAGATGTGGACACAACGATCCAGGTGCCAGAGCCCGAAGAGAGTTCTGCGCCGAAGTCGAAGTCCATCGCCGATGAGAATCGGGAAAAGAGAGCGCGCCGCCACCAGACGAAAACGCAACGAGGACTGGCAGAGAATATGTCACCGATTCGCCAGGAAGAGATAGATCAACTCGACGAATTGCCAGTGACGCCCGGAAAGTCGTTGGAGCCGAAAGAGTGAAATCGAAGAGTCTCGTCCAGGTCTCTTTAGACCTACAACAAGTGTTTTTATTGTACAACTACAAGTTTTTTCACATTTATTTTATTTTCAACTTACCTTTAAAGTTTTTACATTAAATAACCACGAGTTATAAGTTTAAATTCAAATAACATTTTATTCATGTTCAAAATTTACAAAGTGTTTTTTTACAAATTATTTATTATACAGTGTATTTCAAATTTTCTGTTTTTCATCCTAGGGGTAAGTGTGGTCCTTGAGTGTGTGTTTCCCGCAGTGTTTTCCTGTAAAAAGAGAAGTAATATACAATTAACTTTTCAAACCACTTTCGTGAAGTGTGTTGTCAGTTCTCCTTCTAAGAATTACCTCTTTTTAGGGGGGGGAGATGTGACCAGCTGTTCACTCAGCCTGTGTCACTTCACTGCGACACACGGCGCTTCCAAGCTCTCGCGCACCTCGTGTTTCTCGTGCGCGACCTGGCGCGGTCCCCCGCACCAGGTGGAGCTGTCGGTCGTTGGCTCCGGCCAATTGGGAACCGGAAGTGCCCCTTCCGGAAGTGGTGGGCCCCGCAGTAGCCCGACAGTTGATTCTTGACCAGCATGGCGAACGGTCGCTTTCCGACCTTCTTCGCAATGCCGATCGTAGTTGAGACCCGAAGGACCGACGCAGCAATGCTGTCGCCGGTCGGGACCTGAGCGTCCAACACGCCGTGTTCGCCGCACGTTCGTAAGAACGTTGCGACGACGCGGCACAAACTGCGTAAAACCGATCTCGCGTGTCATGGCGATCTACCGATTGCCGTGACACGTGGTCAATCAGGAATAGCGGCAAAACCGCTATTACATTTGGGAAATACACCTTGAGACACCATATCATACCCCTAGACAACAATAAAGTAATAACCAAAACCTAAACTTGTGTCTTTCGTGTATTTCGTGGATTTAATCATCGTGTGTGTTGCGTCCAGCGCCTCGCGGTCCTCCCCAGACCACGTGGCGTCCGTCCGAACACTCACACTAGAATAAATCTTAGGTGACCGTGGAATCACCACAGTTGTTTGACACGGAAACGCTGGGATGCGTTGGGTTCACTTCCGTGATTTTTTTGTTGTTTTCGCGACTTTTGTTTACACGCGGTGTCGAAAGAGATTGGTTTGGCATACTTTGTTGTATTGCTCCCAAATAAGTAGAATAATAGCGGTAGCCATCAAACCTCCCCCATTATAAACAACCGTCGCTTTGGACAGAAATAAAAAGAATCTTTCTACAATTTTCACTTTCTTAAAACTTCTTGGGCTAACCTTCCGATTGTCTTTCTGTTTGTATTTATATTTCTTTTTCAATGTTCCCGTGGCCCGACCTATCCAGATTTCCCGGTGCTAAATTTCTTTCCAGTCCAGCAAGTGGGCGCGGCTCGTGCTCCTTGTATTTCTTCGTCCTAGGTTAAAAATAACCTGTGAATTAAGTTTTTTTCTACTCTAAAAAAATTATCTTTCAATACATACTTAATCGGTGAACTGTCCCGAAGCATATAATATGAAGCTTATAAATTTGCAAATCCCGCGAAAAATAATAACGCCAAACGCATACAGTACACTTATTGTAATGATAAACAAAACGAACAAGAAAATGTACTATAATAAATATATATTTTTATTTTTTAATATCAAAGGGATAACATGGAACTTCTCTGCAAGGCTTCTTGCAAGTTAAACACTAAAAACAGGGATGGGGGGTGGCCACAAGCCACTTTAGCTAAAGAAGGTCACTAGGGGAGTGACCACAAGTAGCCATAGGACTAAATCAAATGTAAACAATTAATAAACCTAAATAAATTATCTGACTTCATAACAACATGACAAGAAATTGATAGTGGTGTAATTTAAAAATGTGTAATGAGCCAACACAATCGTGTAAATGGCGATTTATATCACTTTATATTTCAATTTTAATCCTGCTGAAAAAAATTAAAAATTAAATTTCCGTAAATAGTGATGGCAATGAGTCGCATGAATAGTAGTGTTGTTATGTAGCTGAAAGCACGATTGTTACATGACAACACGATTGGAGAACTGGAAGAAGTTAGTTTATTCAATTCACTTTGCGGGGTTATATACCCAAAATACACTCGAACGTCGCATGGACGTTTCTGGTCAGTTCGACCAATAGGGTTGGACTGACCGTACAGACTGGCGGGAATGTTTGATATTCCAACACACCCACTCAAACCTTTACGCTTTGTTCGTGGATTCCATCGATTTTCAATTGTCTTCGTCGTGTTTTTTGTCCAATACGACCGGAACAGTCTTGTGCTCCTTTTTCAGTCGTCCTGTTTCACCACTTTTTACGAGCGTCCGACTTCCGGGCCCTCCGAACTGTTGAGGAACGTCTGGTACGGTTTCCGCGACTTCCGGTACGATTTCGTTATCGTTGTCGTGATTTTCGTCCAATCTTTCTCCTCGTCTTCGAACACTTTGGCCTCCGTTTTTGCGCATCCGGATCCCTTTTTGATCTTTTTGGGTGCGTCGGACACGACATCGGCGACTTTGGGTACGATTTCGGGATCTTTCTCCTCGTTTTCAGACTCTTCGGTTTCCGTTATATGTCGAATTTTGGTCTCGATCCATTTTCGCGTTTTTCGTGCACAACATGCGGCTTTCAGCTGCAGCTTCCATCCACGGTAGTCTATATCGTTCCACTTCTCCACTCTTGCATGATCGGCCATTTGTTTCGATTTATTTCGATTTTCCAGGTTTCGATTTAACAAGATCTTAGTTACATGGACCCTGCATGATCGGCCATCGTTTTCGATTTATTTCGATTTTCCCGGCTTCGATTTAACAAGATCTTAGTTACATGGACCCTGCATGATCGGCCCATCATTTTCGATTTATTTCGATTTTCCCGGCTTCGATTTAACAACGTGGAAAAAAGCGATTGCGATTAGTAATAGCGCAGTGGAAGCGTGCTGGGCCCATAACCTGTTGTTATGTAGCTGAAAGCACGATTGTTACATGACAACACGATTGGAGAACTGGAAGAAGTTAGTTTATTCAATTCACTTTGCGGGGTTATATACCCAAAATACACTCGAACGTCGCATGGACGTTTCTGGTCAGTTCGACCAATAGGGTTGGACTGATCGTACAGACTGGCGGGAATGTTTGATATTCCAACAAGTAGGAGGTACTATTAGTTTAAATTAAATAAGAAATATTACTCCCAAATTAGGAGTGTAATTGAAACAAACATTACACCGCCCCCCCCCTTAATAAATAAACTTAATTAACATTAATTTTTTTTATACATTTTACCTGGAAGTTTCCCTAAGACATTGCGGATTCAAACACCAAAATACTTTTCCTTTGACGTTTGTCATAATTGCGGAGAACGAACGTAGTGGACACACTCAATATTATCAATGCGCTGTTCCTCTTTAGCCATGATTAAAAAAGCCGAAAAAAATCACGTTTGATAAAACTTTCTTCAGGTCCACTACTGAGTACACTTCTCGGCAATCTGGGTGAAGGCAATCGATCTTAGGTCTCGGCCTGGTGCCGTATGCAATTTTGACAAAACCAGTGGGTGGTCGGGCACTTACTAAATCGGTTAACTGTCCCAAAGCGTATAATATGAAGCATGACTGTTTCCAAATCAATTTGGTGCACAAACGGATATTTAGTGACCACATAACTTCTTACATGCGATTCATACAAAGGACACTCGCGTCTGTTATTGTCGTTGAAATAACTTTCTAAATTCGGATATAATTCCAAAAATTCCTCCACTTCTAAATCCCTGCAATACAAAAAAAAATTAAATGAAAATTAAATATTAAAAATTAATTTATTAATTTTTTAGCAAAAGAAAACCTGTTTCTATTTGTCCGCTGGATTGAATTCATCCTTACACTCCTTGAAAATTACTGCAAAACAGCAGGAAACTGACTATTGCAACTACCACACCACTGTAGAAAATGATAGAATAAAACCAACGAAAACAACTGGACACGACGCGACAATTGACAAACGCACCACCACCAGCGCCACGACACTTTTCTCTTACTGCTCTGAGGTCACTTTCGGTTGTTGTCTCGACGGAGTCTCCGCAGCCAAAGGACCCGACTACGAAGGTTGTCCCAAACACGGTTGCTTCCCGGACTGCTGGACCCCCGCCAAAGATGAAAAGTACCTGGGTTGTGACTACAACAAATCGGACTCCACTTGCAGGGACTCGCTCTTCGGGTGCTGTCCGGACGACTCAACAACGGCTGTGGCGGCGGCGAGGCCATCGAATCTTCGAGGGAAGACTGCCAGACTTCGACGTTGGGTTGCTACCCCGGCTCCACCACTCCGGGTGCGGGCTAGACTCCGGACATGACGGATTGTCCCGGAAACATCATTTCGCCGGAGTTCTTCGACGAGGTCGAGGACGACTGCTTTAAGTCGAAATTCGGTTGTTGTCTGGATTTGCTCAAGGGAGCGTTGGGTGTTAATGGAGAGGGGAGTCTGTATATCGATACCGCCCATTTTAGACTGTGAGCCAGATTGATGAACAACTGTCGACCTCGATGCTTCCATGTTATTTTACAAGTTTTTTAGATCATTTTCTTTCTTTTTTTCTTTCTTTTCTTTCTTTTTTCTTTATTTCTAAAAAAAATGATATTTTTTTCTTTTTAATTGTGAAAAACAGCATTCAGGATGTGTTACCATTTTTCTCTGTTGTTGAGGAGAAACAAGTTGAACGATATTTATTGTCTTAGATGTTTTTTTTTTTTTTTTTTTTTGACATGTTTTTTATTTTTTATTGTTTATTTTTTTCAATCTCAATTATTGCATTTAGAAATAAAAAATAGTTTGAAGTTCTTACTTGTTAATTATTTCCTAGAAGTATTTTTATCAGCATTGAAGCGATGTGACCATCATTTTGTATTTTTTTAATGATCACAACGTATAGATCAAACCCGTTTAGCGAACTCCAACAATGTGATCATGTTGGAATGGAATCTATAAAATTAAATTCTTCTTCTATTTATCTTTTAAAAGCACTCACTTGTCATTTGAAATCTTTAGTGTATGCGAGCATATGCGACTGAAACATGGCTACTAAGTTTGGGATTCTGCTCGTCAGGATGCACTTGTGCGCGTGTAGTCGGCCGTCGTTGCATTCGATGATCACGTCAGTGTGTGTGTTTTTCTCAGGTTGTTTAGGTTGGTGATTAGAGCGTCTATCTGCTCGTCTGGCAAGTCGGCCATTTCTTCGTGAATTTAAGTTTAAGCTTGACATTTACTCTTTAATTAACACAATACCCAAATTTTTTTCAATTTATTTCAATTTATTTCGTACTGATTTTCAGTATTTGTTTACACGGCGATAACGATGCTGGTGCTATTGCTGCTGCTGCTGCTGTTGTTGTTGTTGTTGTTGTTGTTGCTGCTGTTGCTGTTGTTGTTGATTAACAATTATGTTAGCCTGTGTCATGAAACCGGACACCTGTTGTTGATACAGGTTAGCTGAAATAAAACAAAGTGGGAGAATGTTGTGAGCTGGTGAATGCAACGGCTGCTGCGTACACAACAATTTTGTTTTTTGGTTTTTGAAAAATTGACGTGGCCAAACACACATGGGTTTGGGCTCGAACATGCTGAAATTGACTATTGGTTTAGAAACTGGCCTATGAAATGAATTGAACTGGTTAAGTAAATCAAATTGAAACATGATGCTGGCTTCATTAAATCCTCTTTGAGCAGTTCTTCAGTTTTACAAAAATCACAGCTGACCAATTCGTTTTTGTTCCGCGCTGTTGTAATCTTTTCTTGGTGCTTGGTCTCCTTCAGTTGTCGAAATTCTATGGGTTAAATTAAATTTCATACCACTTTTTTTTTTTAATTACACATTTTCGAATGTGTCAATGTTTTCCACATAAAATTTTTCTTTCTCAAATAGTGGACAAATTTCTGTTGGAACGGTGACGGTTTTACTCTTCTGGCGAAATTTCTTGGATCTCAGTGAAAGCTCCGCTTCCACAACCAACCTGGCTCTCTTGTTTAACGGTTCTGCAATTAATTTTTTTATTATTAACACTAGAACAACCAGACCATGATCGGTACAGCTGTTTACAACCCAATGGGTTTACAATGCTATTATTTTATTACTTTTGCTGATTTATGATGCTTTACATCATAAATCAGCAAACTTGGAATTTTTCTTAAAAATAATTTAAAAAAAGAGAATTTACCGTGTTTGTCGTGTTTTCTTTTCATTCAATTACCATCACTGGATGAAACCACCTTCACGATGGGAGTTAAGATGTAACCGTGGGTTTGCATGACTGTTTTCAAGTCATTTTGGTGCACATAAGGATATTTGGTCACTACATAACTTACTACATGCAATTCATATAAAGCACTCTCGCTTCTTTTATCGTGGTTAAAATAACTTTCTAAATTTGGATACAATTTCAAAAATTCCTAAAATTCCTAAAACTCGCATCATCTATTCCGAAATAAATCAAATTTAAAACAAACATTAAAAAAATAAAATGAGTGTGCTCTCGAGATCACCTAGATTCCATTCTGTTTACCACTGTTAGAAATTTATGACATGTTAACATTGTTTTGAGTTTGTAGCACGCCCCGCGCATTTTTATTTTTGCAATAAAACGAACGAGGGCTGCAGGAAATGTTGCTTTTTATTCTTCACTATGTCGTTATTACAAGAATAATTATTTACAATTGACCAGTGGTTTTAAAATCATTATTTTTTTAAAAGTAAAAGGTATAATACTTTAAAATATATATATATATGGTATATTAACTCATCATGCAAAAATGTATTTTTCGTTTTGAAAACCTGAGTTTGGATCCAACATTTACCAATTTTAGGGGCAAGCTTGGCAGACCTCGCCTCAACATTAAATGCCGCAGCCGTCGAACGCAGGGCCTTTGGCCGTTGTTGAGCCGTCCGGACAGCACCCGAAGAGCGAATCCCTGCAAGTGGAGTCCGATTCGTCGTAGTCGCAGCCCACAAAGTTTTCTCCTTCGGCGGGGGTCCAGCCGTCCAGGCAGCAACCGTGCTTGGAGGTCTCGCAAGTCTCGAACGGATCGGGACAACCTTCGTAGTTTGGTCCTTTGGCTGCGGAGACTCCGTCGGGACAACAACCGAAAGTGAAGTCGGAGCAGTCGGAGAAAGGTGTCATGGCGCCTGTGGTGGTGCCATTTTGGATTGTCGTGTCGTGTACGGTTGTTTTCGTTGGTTTTATTGTATCATATTCTACCGTAGTTGTCGTTGCAATAGTCGATTCCAGTTCGGTATTTGAGCTTTTGGCTGAAAATAGATGAGATTGACTCATGCAGGACCATGCAGTCGTGTTTGGGAGCGCAAATAAAGAGAAAAATTAAAATCCAAACAGATCGGCCATTACGGGCAGCAAGGAACGTCCACAAAATGATGTCACACTGGGAAAACTTACTGAAAAAATTGCGGGCGATGCACACTTGGTGGCACTCTTTCTTGCTCTCAAAACGGTTTCCGTTCCCACCGCATCCGCCGTACACAAAACGTTTGCATTCCTTATCGGCCAGGTTGTAGTACCATCTGGGAAACTTTTCCAAGCACCGTCCGCGATCGTACTGCAGCGAACAATCATCTAAATTTAAAAAATAAAGTAATAAATAAAAAAAATAATTTTTTTCGTTGTACCGTGTCCTTTAAACTCTCCGCACGCGCGTATGCAGCTTTCTTCGGACACAAATCGGTTTTTGTTTCCGCCGCAGCCACCAATCGCGAATGGCTTGCACAAACGTTCCTGTCGGTCGAAGTACCATCTGAACATTGTCAATTTACACGGTCCGGGATTAAGTGGCAACGTGCACGGATCAGCGTTGACCCCGGTCCGCTTGGATGACGATTCCACGGTCCTCTTTTTGCACCGCGCCTCACAATCGTGCAGACTGTGGAACTGATTCCCGGAATAGCCGAACACAAATTCCTCGCATTGGTCCATCTGGGGATTGAAGGACCACTGGTAAAACTGGCCTCGGCAGGGCTCCGGGTCTTCGGCCAGTTGGAAAATTTCTAAATAAATTAAAAATCCAATTAATCTTACCGTATTGGAATTATTTTGTGTAAGTATAGCCCTAATGATTGTTATCCGCCGGGTCGTGGTAATATGTTTCCCCAAACACGGCCCGCGGATTACATTAACAACATTTTCGTTTTAGCATACCGGTACACTATATCCTTTGAATTTGCGCCGCACCGGAGTTGTCAACATTCATCGGACACAAATCTGTTTATGTTTGGAGAAAATGCATTTTTTAAGCAATAAACTTGACTCATTACGAGCTAAAATCCAATTTTATGCACAAAACTGCACTCGTTTGCACAGAAATGCACATTCTAAGCTAATATTTGACTATTTAAGCTGCAAAACAGCCATTTTAAGCCACGATTTGACCATTTTATGTACAAAAAGGTACTATTTAAACCTAAATTTGACCTTTTTTTAAGTATAACAATTAACAACCGAGAACTTTTACAAAATGAATTCTTTAAATTCAAGAAATCCATTTTACACGTGAAAAACTAATCTGTCTTGCTGCTAGCGATGCCAAACTATTAATATATTCCTGTAATCTCTGGCTACTTTTTGGAATTCATCCTTTAGACATTCATTGTCTAATTTATACCTTCGACAATAAGGCGCGTGTGTTTTTCAGCCGGTGTTCCGTAACCGCTATCGGCCACACAGGTGAAAAGACCAGCATCCGATGGCAGAACGTCTTGTATCTCGAGATAATCTTGAATAAATTGTATCCGTACGTCGTCGATGACGAGTTGCTTTCCATCTTTGATCCAGTAAACGAAAGGCCGCGGTCCTCCGTGCACGATGCACGGAATTCGAGCCGTGTTGTTAATACGAACTCGCACCTCCGCGTCTAGCAGATCAATCCGCGGCGACGAACGACCTGCAACAATGTCACACAAAATTAACAAAAAAGATTAATTTTACCCAACCAAACAAACGAGCAACAAAATGCTCGTTTTACATTTTTATTCGTGAAGACCCTGGGAAAAAAAACCGAAAAACTTTGTGAATGAAAGCACTTCCCACGTTCGAGGGAAGTAAAAATAAACAAAAAAATTAATAAATTAAAAAAATAAAAAATGCATACCACTCAAACTGATTTCCTTTCCATTTCCATCCGCAAAAAGTGCCCCAAATAAAAATAAAAATAAAAATCCCAACACCTTGGCCATTACCACGTCGCAATTTTATTATCTGAAATGATCAAATAAACTTGTTTTTTTCACGGTCGCATCGAGATCGAGAGATGTTCATCAGACCGGCTCACAGTCTGAAGTGCGCGGTCAATTATATGTGATTGACCCATGCAGGGCCATGCAGGCGTGTTTTGGAGCGCAAATAAAGAAAAAAATTAAAATCTAAACAGATCGGCCATTACAGGCACACTGTGAAACTGACTGAAAAAATTGGGTTCGACACCTTTGCTCGCACTCTTTCTTGCTCTGAAAACCTATTCTCACCTAACTTGACCTAACTTAACCTTAACTGTTTTATTATGTGTAAAAGTAAATTGTTATTTCCATTACAAATAACTCGTCACAAGGGCGTTTGCAACTCTTGACATTTTTACTCGTGAAAAACCTCCCAAGAGAAATTTCCAAGGGTCCCCCAAGAGAAATCTTTAAGGGTCTCCAAGGGAAATTCCCAAGGATCTCTCAAAGGAAATCCCCAAGGATCCTCCAAGGAAAATCCTCTAGGGTCTCCTAAGAAAAATCCTCAAGGGTTCCTCAAGGAAAATCCCCAAGGGTCCCCCAAGGAAAATCTCTAAGGGTCCCCTAAGGGAAATCTCCAAGGGTTCCTCAAGGGAAATCCCCAAGGGCCCCCCAAGGAAAATCTGCAAAGGTCTCCCTAGAGAAATTTCTAAAATTCTTCCAAGGGTCCCCCAAAGGAAATCTCTAAGGGTCCCCCAAGGGAAATCTCCAAGGGAAATTCCCAAGGATCTCTCAAAGGAAATCCCCATTGATCTCCTAAGGAAAATCCCCAAGGATCCTCCAAGGAAAATCCCTTAGGGTCTCCTAAAAAAAATCCTCAAGGGTTCCTCAAGAGAAATCCCCAAGGGTCCCCCAAGAAAAATCTCCAAGGATTCCCCAAAAGAAATTTCCAAGGGTCCCCCAAGAGAAATCTCTTAGGGTCCCCCACAGGAAATCTCGAAGGGTCCCCCAGGGGAAATCTCCAAGGATTCCCCAGGGAAAATCTCCAAGGATTCCCCAGGGGAAATCTCCAAGGATTTCCCAGGGGAAATCTCTAAGGATCCCTTATGGAAAATTTCCAAGGGAGCAAGTTGGCTCCTTTTGACAAACACTCATTTAGGAATAATTGGCCCTTCTTGTGCGAAGAAGCATCGAATACTATATGTAATTTGGTCGTCACTCGTTCTTCTTTGACCACAGGCCTATGTGGCTTGTAGTAAACGGGGTCGTGAACTGTGGTGACCAAGAAGAGAAAAGAAGTAAAGATCTACGTTTGAGGATTTTTGTATTTTTATTTTTTCAAGAAAAGAGCCAGGGCTGCAGGAACTGCTGCTTTTTATTGTTCACTATGTCGTTATTAAAGGAAAAATTACTTACAATTGAACAGTAATTACAAAATCATTGTTTTTTTAAAAGTAAAAAGTATAAAACTACAGAGAAAAAAAAAATGTAAACTCATCGTGCGAAAATGTGCTTTTCGCTTGAAAACCCGAGTTTGGATCCAACGGCACGACTTCTTCCTTCAAACTCGTGCCGAGTTCTCTACCGACAGGACCATCCTCGTTACCTAGCCGCAGGAGCATCCTCCGACGGAGTATTCGCGAACTCGTCGTAGTAATAATACGCCTCTTCCAAATCGTTTGCGGCTGTGGTGGTGCCTTTTTCGATTGTCATGTCGTGTCCGGTTGTTTTCGTTGGTTTTATTGTATCTCTTTCTACAGTGGTGGTCGTTGTAATAGTCGATTCCCGTTCGTAACCGGCAGGGTTTGAGTCTTTGGCTGAAAATGAAAACTAATTAGATGAGATTGACTCATGCAGGACCATGCAGTCGTGTTTGGGAGCGCAAATAAAGATAAAAATTAAAATCCAAACAGATCGGCCATTACGGGCAGCTAGGAACGTCCACAAAATAACGTCACACTGCGAAAACTTACTGAAAAAATTGCGGACGATGCACACTTGCTCGCACTCTTTCTTGCTCACAAAACGGTTCGCGTTCCCACTGCATCCGCTGTACACAAAACTCTTGCATTCATTGTCGGCCAGGTTGTAGTACCATCTGGGGAGCTTTCCCAAGCATCGCCCGCGATCGTACTGCAGTGAACAATCATCTAAATTTAAAAAATGAAGTAATAAATAAAAAAAATAATTTGTTTTCGCTGTACCGTGTCCTTTAAACTCTCCGCACGCGTGTTTGCAGCTTTCTTCGGACATAAATCGGTTTGTGTTTCCGCCGCAGCCACCAAACACGAATAGCTTGCACGAACGTTCGTGTCCGTCGAAGTACCAGCTGAAGACTGTCGATTGACACGGTCCGGGATCACGTGGCAACGTGCACGGATCGGCGCTGACCCCTGTCTGCTCGGACGACGACTCCAGGGTCGTCTTTTTACACCGCGCCTGACAATCGTCCAAACTGTTGAACCGATTCCCGTTGCCCAAGCAACCGCCGAATACAAACTCCTCGCATTGGTCCGTCTGGGGATTGAAGTACCACCGCTTAAAATTCCTGCTGCAGGGCCCCACCACTTTGGGGAGTTCGCAAATTTCTAAACAAATAAAACGTTCATTTAATTTTACATTTTTGCTCTTGAAAAACTCGAAAAAACAGAAAAACCTTGCGAATGGAAACACTTTTGCTCGCATTCTTGTCTCGTTTCGAACCGGTTGTTGTTGCCATTGCAGCCGCTGTAGTGGAATTGTTCGCACACACCCGTGTCCTTCTTGTAGTACCATTTAATGGTACTGTCGTCGCAACGGCCATACGCCTTGTCCAAATGGCAATCCTCTATAAAAAAAAATCAAATTTTAAATTTTCAAACGTTTTATATCGATTAAAATGGATTTTTACCTAATTTAAATTCTTCGGTGGTCGTTATTTTCACACCGCATCGATGCTGACACTGTTGTAAAGATTCGAAGCGATTAGTGTTTCCTTGGCATCCACCGTAAGTGAATGAGTTACACTGCGCTTCGAAAATGTTGTAATACCATCGGGTGAAATGGCCGCTGCATGGCCCGACCTCTTTCGGCAGTAAACACGCATCTACTCATTTCATTTTATATTAAATAAAATATAGAATTTTTTATCATTAAAATAAAAAAAAATGAAAATAAGTTGTTTTTCAAGTGACCTTTTTCGTTTCTCGAGGCACATTGTTGAATACAGTCCCGTTCGCTGGGGAAATTGTTCCGGTTTCCTTTGCAGCCGCCATAGCGGAATTCTTTGCACATCACTTCGTCTTTGTCGAAATACCACCTGGCGAAATTTTGATCGCATGGTCCCTCGAGTTTCGGTAACAAACACGGATCTAAATATAAATAAATAAAAAATTAAGCTAAATTGATCAAATTTAAAATACCAATAAGCCAATTTTTAACCTTCGACTTGCGTGTGCGCGCATGTTCGTTCACACTCTTCTTGCGTCGCGAAACGATTGTTATTCCCCAGACATCCGCCGTAAAAAAACTGACCACACTGACCACTCGGTACATCGTAATACCAAGTTACAGTATGAGTATCACAAGGCCCGGGCACTTTCGGAAGTTGACATGCATCTAAAAACGCCAAAAGAAAATCAAAAACCGCAAAAGAAATCGGAAAAACGCAAAAGAAATCGAAAAAACGCAAAAGAAATCGAAAAAATGCAAAATAAATCGAAAAAAGCAAAATAAATCGAAAAAACGCAAAAGAAAATTTAAAAACGCAAAATAAATGGTAAAATACGCAAAATAAATTTAAAAAACTCAAAAGAAATTTAAAAAACGCAAAATAAATGAAAAAAACAACAAATACTCACTCATTCCTTCCGGAATGACACAAACTTCCTCGCATTCTTCTTGACTATCAAATCGATTATCGTTTCCTTCGCATCCCCCGTACCAAAACCTCGCACATCCTCCATAATCCATATCAAACTGCCATTTCACCGTGAAATTACTACACGACCCTCGATCCACCACCAATCCGCACACAACCCCCGTCTTCATCGACCCAGGCATCGGTGGCCTCTCTTTGCATCCCTCGTACTGCAGCCCGGTCGCCGCCGAAACTCCATCCGGACAACACCCGAACCTCGTATTCCCGCACTCGCACCCCTTCTCGTCCTTCCCTCTCTCAAACTGGCCTCGGCAGGGCTCCGGGTCTTCGGCCGGTTGAAAAATTTCTAAATAAATAAAAAATCCAATTACCGTATTTTACCGAATAAGAGTCGCACTCGAATTGTAGCCGCCCTCGAATAGTAGCCGCGGTCGAGATAGGCGACTTGATATAATACTACATTTTTTTAAAAAAAAAAACAAATTGTAAACTCGTCGTGCGAAAATGTGCTTTTCGCTTTGAAAACCCGAGTTTGGATGCATTTCGTGCAACATTTATCAATTTTCATAAAATCGAGAAACAGGAAAAAACAGAAAAAAGCAATTTTTTGATTATATGTTTGTTTTGCTTATTATTTCTTCTTCTTAATTTTGTTACTATTCAAATTTAAATGAGATCCAGAAACTGGCAAATGGCCGGCCAACGTGCAGCTCTTGCAGCAAAAACGGGCGTAGTAAACGTTCGAGCAGTAGTTGGCTTTAACTACGAGTTTACAGTTGGTAAAGTACGGATTATCGGTGCAGTTGACGTGCAACTCGAAGCCTAGAAATTAAATTAAATTAAATTAAAATAATTGAAAATTCAATTGCTAAATTAATTTACCATTGATGGTAATTGAAGCGGACGACGAGGCCGAATCAAACTCGTTGCTCGCCTCGCATTTGTACGTGCCAGTGTCGCTCGGTTTCGCGTTATAAATCACCACGGTTCCGTTACCAATCACCTGCACACGCGGACCCGGAATCAGCTTCGCCTCGTCCTTGTACCACTTGAGACTGTCGCTACCATTTGTCGCGCAATCGATTCGGATATCGCTGTTCATCGGGAAAACAGTCGATTCCAATTGGATTTCAGCCGTCACTTGCACTAAAAATTCGTGTAAATTCATTAATTTTTCACCAAAATTAATCAATTTTTCACCAAAATTCATCAATTTTTCACCAAAATTTATCAATTTTTCACCAAAATTCATCAATTTTTCACCAAAATTCATCAATTTTCACCAAAATTCATCAATTATTCACCAAAATTCATCAATTATTCACCAAAATTAATCAATTTTTCACCAAAATTAATCAATTTTTCACCAAAATTAATCAATTTTTCACCAAAATTAATCAATTTTTCACCAAAATTAATCAATTTTTCACCAAAATTAATCAATTTTTCACCAAAATTAATCAATTTTTCACCAAAATTAATCAATTTTTCACCAAAATTAATCAATTTTTCACCAAAATTCATCAATTTTTCACCAAAATTCATCAATTTTTCACAAAATTAATCAATTTTTCACCAAAATTAATCAATTTTTCACCAAAATTAATCAATTTTTTTATCGAAATTAACCAAAATTTAAAAAAATAACCAATTAATTGAAATTATTATTATTAATATTAGTATTTAGTGACGAGTAGTAATAAATAAGCAATAATACCTGAATCAAAATGAGTAGTGCTAGTATTTTGACTTTCAATTCAATATCATCCCCCATGGACGAGGAATCGACAAAAGAAAGAACGGAAGTGAGGTCAGTTAGGTTAGTGAAATCATGCACGAGAGAATCATCTTGAAAAGAATCGTCAGCGCCCAAATAATTCGCATCTGGCAACTCCAACGTCTCGACCGAAATCCCGTCCGCGAACTTATTCGCCAACTCAAACGAAACCACCTTTTCCGACGACCCGCCATCTCCAACCCCGAAACCCGCATCATCTCCGCTCTTCTTCCCGACCGCATCATCCAAAAATCTCGCAAAAACGCCCGACCCGCCAACATCCAACGGCACCACCTCTTCCTTCAAACCCGCGCCGAGCTCTCTACCGACAGGACCATCCTCGCTAGCCGCAGGAGCATCCTCCAGCGGAATATTCTCGTCGTCCTCGTAGTAATAATACAATTGTATTCACTTTTTTGTGACCTCCTTTATTAGTGTGATTAAAGCAATCTTGCTTTGGCTAATAAAGTATAGTGTTAAATCATTTCCCCACATTTCACGGCCGCTGAGTAGAAGTCCCACGTGCCATCTCAACGACGATTTACTTAGTAATTTCAATAGAATTTTAAGTAGAAAACCCGGATCGCCGCAGTGTTTATTCGTTTCTTACCAAAGGAATGCAAACACCGTCTTCCACATCCGTTTTGACAACATTTATAATCAAATTCGCAGTCCACGTCGGTGTGCCATGCACTGGCCCTAGTCTTTACTGACCACAACAACTCGCGGACAGTGACCTAGTTTGTTATCTTGGCACAATTGCACAGTTTTAAGCATAAAAATTCCATATGCAAAGCAAAAATAACGAAATTTGACCATTTAAACTCACTTCTACGACACACCGGGTGTCCACCGAGCTCGCCGTACTCCTGTTTCTGCACTACGCACGTTGTTCCTTCTGGACAGAAAATTCCCTGATTTTTTAAAATAGAAAATAAATAAATAAATAAATAATCTTTTTAAAATAGCAAATTTACATTGCACGGGTTCGCGCATCGGCATTTGCTGCATCCATTCTCGTCTCTATATTCCTCTATTCCGTACGGGCAGCTTAGAACGGTGCATTCTTCCGGTTCCGGACAAGTTGCTGCGGAAAAATTTAAAAATTCCAAAAATTTCGATTTCGGTTATTTTGCAGAATACGAAAGCGGTTAACGACTTAAAATAGACAACTTACGTGCAGAACAAAAACCCAAACAAATATCATTACTCTTAAAACGATTCTTATTCCCCCTGCATCCACCATACGCAAAGGGAATGCAAGTGCCGCGAACCGAATCGAAATACCAACGCCGATCGAAATTCGTGCAAGGACCAGCATCGGGCGGAAAACGACAAATTTCTATAACGCATTCCACGTTCGAGGTTAGTACAAACAAACAAAATAAAAATAAACAAATTAAAAATCATACCTCTTAAACTGATATCATTTCCATTCTCACCTGCAAAAGCCGCATATAAAAAAAATAAAAAAAAAACCCAAAAGGACCTTACACTGCAAAAACTTACTGAAAAAAATGCTGGCGATGCACACTTGCTCGCACTCTTTCTTGCTCTCAAAACGGTTCCCGTTCCCACTGCATCCGCCGAACACAAAACTCTTGCATTCCTTATCCGCCGGGTCGTGGTACCACTTCGGAAAGTCGCCCACGCAAGGCCCGCGTTCGTTAGGCAGCGAACAAACATCTAAATTTAAAAAATAAAGTAATAAATAATAAAAATAATATTTTGTTCGTTGTACCGTGTCCTTTAAACTCTCCGCACGCGCGTTTGCAGCTTTCTTCGGACACAAAGCGATTTGTGTTTCCGCCGCAGCCACCAAACACGAATAGCTTGCACGAACGTTCCTGTCCGTCGAAGTACCAGCTGAAGACGGTCGATTGACACGGTCCGGGATCACGTGGCAACGTGCACGGATCGGCGCTGACCCCCGTCTGCTCGGACGACGATTCCACGCTCGTCTTTTTACACCGCGCCTGACAATCGTCCAATCTGTTGAACCGATTTCCGTTGCCGAAGCAACCGCCGAATACAAACTCCTCGCATTGGTCCGTCTGGGGATTGAAGTACCACCGTTTAAACTTCCTGCTGCAGGGCCCCACCACTTTGGGAAGTTTGCAAATTTCTAAACAAATAAAACATTCATTTTATTTTACATTTTTGCTCTTGAAAAACTTGACAAAACAGAAAAACCTTGCGAATGGAAACACTTTTGCTCGCATTCTTGTCTCGTTTCGAACCGGTTGTTGTTTCCATTGCAGCCGCTGTAGTAGAATTGTTCGCAGACACCCGTGTCCTTCTTGTAGTACCATTTAATGATATTGTCGTCGCAACGGCCATACGCCTTGTCCAAATGGCAATCCTCTGTAAAGAAAATTAAAATTAAAATTTTCAAACGTTTCAAATGGATTAAAACTAATTTTTACCTAATTTAAATTCTTCTTCGGGGTCCAGCACGGTCACTTGCCAGCGCGCGGGGTTCCCGATGCCGTTGTAGGCCTGGCACGAGTAATCGCCGTAGTCGGTTTCAAGAACGGATCGGATGAGCAGCGAGTAGTTGTTGAATTGTTCGTATTTCTCGCTTCGTCTTGGGAGCATGTGGTAGCCGTGCCACCACGTCACTTTGGGTCGCGGGTAGCCGTACGCTTTGCAGTCGATGAGGGACGGGGAACCTACAGCCGCCACCACCACCCTTACACCGGGAAGAATGCGTGCAGGCTCTGATGAAATAAAGTGACATGAAATACGTGCAATACGTGCAAAAGTTAAACGTGCAACATCTTTGGAAATTTACTTACCCAGATGCCCGGATTAAAGGAAATTTGTTTTTAAGAGTTTTGACAGGCACAGGTAATTGATTTAACCATTTTATGCACAAAACAAAACAATTTTTAAGCTTAAATTCATTTCATAGACCAAAATTTGACCTTTTTGAAGCATAAAAACTGATAACTTTTACAAAATGAGTTTTTTAGACTCAAAAAATTGATTTGTTTTGGTATTTTCTGTGTTAGCGATGCCAAAACTGTTTATTTATTCCCATAATCTCTTTAGACATTCATTGTCTAATTAATACCTCCGACAATAAGGCGCGTGTGTTTTTCAGCCGGCCTTCCGAAGCCGTTGTCGGCCACACAGGTGTAAAGACCAGCATCCGACGGCAGAACGTTTTTGATGTCGAGATAATCGTGAATGAATTGTATCCGCACGTCGTCGATGGGGGAATCCTGTCCATCTTTCCTCCAGTAAATGAAAGGCCGCGGTTCTCCGTGCGCGATGCACGGAATTCGAGCCGTGTTGTTAATGCGAACTCGCACCTCCTCGTCCGACGGATCAATCTGCGGCGACGGACGACCTGCAACAACATCACACAAAATTAACAAAAATATTAATTTAACCCTACCAAACGCCGATCTACAAAACACACGTTCGATCAGTCCAACTTCTTCGGGCGGATGACTGTGACTCGGTTCAGCTGAAATCAATTTTTTAATTAAATTCAGCACAAATAAGAATAGGATTTAGTAAAACCAGGCCAACCTCGAATCTAATAACCGGTTAGACATGAAATAAAGTCGAGAATTAGTGTTAGAGAGGGAGAACAAAATGTCAATGTCACATAAAATTAACAAAAAGATTAATTTTACCCAAGCAAACAACGAGCAACAGAATACTCGTTTTTACATTTTTATTCGTGAAAACCCTGGAAAGAAAAACCGAAAAACTTTGTGAATGAAGGCACATCTCCCACGTTCGAGGAAAGTAAAAATAAACAAAACAAATAAAATAAAATAAGAAATATAAAATGCATACCGCTCAAACTGATTTCCTTTCCATTTCCATGTGCAAAAAGTGCAAATAAAAATAAAAATAAAAATAAAAATCCCAATATCTTGGCCATTACTACGTCGCAATTTTATTATCTGAAATGATCAAATAAACTTGTTTTTTACACGGTCGCATCGAGATCGAGAGATGTTCATCAGACTGGCTCACAGTCTGAAGTGCGCGGTGTATCGATATTCGAGACGTGAGCATCGTTATCGAATACGGTACCGAATACGACACCACCGCCAATTCAAAACTGCCAAGGTTTTGACCGCCAAACCATTATTGTCAATGCGTTATAACAGCAAATAACCGCATATGATTAAAAATGACTGAAAATGACAGAAAACGACCTAACGTGGTCGTTTTTGGTCGTTTTCGCGAAGTTTTTGGCCATTTTCTGTCATTTTCTGCCAGTTTAGGTCGTTTTCTGGTCGATTCCGCGATGTTTTTGGCCATTTTCGGTTATTTGCTGTTGTTTCCATTGGCGCCCCTTGCATTGGCGGTAGCGGCTTTGCTGTAACGCATTGGCAGCAACTTCTCGTCTCGTAGTTAATATTCACAATTCAGTATATTCAGTATAAACATAACTTAAAACTAACATATTGTTTTATTTCAATCAAAATCTACAAACTGGCTACTTTGTTTACATTTAAAAATCATATTAAAATCTACAAAAACGAACAATTCTTTTTTATCTTCTTCGTTTAGTGATTCCTGACTCAGGGTTAGTGCTGGAGTCCGATTCGTCCTAGTCATAGCCCAGAAAGTTTGCTTCTTTGGCGAAGTTCCAGCCATCCGGACAGCAACCGTGTTCGGAGGTCTGGCAATTCTCGAACGGATTGGGACAGCCTTCGTAGTTTGGGCCTTTGGCTACGGAGACACTGTCGGGACAACAACCGAAAGTGGACTCAGAGCAGTCGGAGAAAGGTGCCATGGCGCCTGTGGTGGTGCTTTTGGAGCGCAAATTAAGATAAGAATAAAATCAAAACAGATCGGCCATTACAGGCAGCAAGGAAAAATAACGTCACACTAGACGCATTCGAAAAGTAAATTGTTATTTCCATTACAAATAACGCCATCGAATGCACTTTTACTCATGAAAAAGCTTTCAAATAAAAACACTTTGCACGTTCGAGAAATGTAAAAATAAAGAAAATAAAATAAAATAAAATAAAATAAAATAAAATAAAATAAAAAAAATGGATAGTTTTGACAGGCAGAGGTAATTGCATTTTGACTAAGATTTGACCCATGGTCAACAAAACACTTTTTAAGCCAAAATTCATTTTATAGAACAAAATTTGACCTTTTTGAAGCATAAAAACTGACAACTTTTACAAAATGAATTTTTTAGACTCAAAAAATTCATTTTACGCGTGAAAAAATTGATCTGTTTTGCTATTTTCTGTGCTAGTGATGCCAAAACTGTTAAGTTATTCCCGTAATCTCTAGCTATTATTTAGACATTCATTGTCTAATTTATACCTTCGACAATAAGGCGCGTGTGTTTTTCAGCCGGTGTTCTGAAGCCGTTGTCGGCCACACAGGTGTAAAGACCAACATCCGACGGCAGAACGTCTTGGATCTCGAGATAATCGTGAATGAATTGTATGCGCACGTCGTCGATGGGAAAATCCTGTCCATCTTTCCACCAGTAAATGAAAGGCCGTGGTTCTCCGTGCGCGATGCACAGAATTCGAGCTGTGTTGTTAATACGAACTCGCACCTCCTCGTCCGACGGATCAATCCGCGGCGACGGACGACCTGCAACATCGGAACTCATGCATGGACGACCCAAAAGAAAGAAACTAAAAGAGAAGAGTCAAAATTTTGGAAGGATCATCCCAGATAATTCAATCAAAACAAACAGAAAACAAAACAGGCAGGTGTGATACAAATTCAAAATGGCAAAATGATAAGAAATTAAATTCTTAATACAAATCTCAAATGCTACAGTGCATCAGCTCAATTCTAGAGTGATAAATACGCATTGATTGCATCATTTTTATCAAATTAAATCTAATAGGTGAATGCTACAATCCTGTGTATCGGAATGCAGATCGACAATTTTCAAGCTGTTAAATACTAGTATGATCGGTTGCCTATCGAAAATTGTATTTAAAATCACAATTGGAATTAAAGTTAATAGAATTTAATTTGGTTTTGTCAGAGAAATATGTCAACATCACATCAATTGTTGTACATGTGTGGTAGGATAATAATACAAATAAGCTTATTCCATGGGTGAACATCACCAGTTTATGGTTATGGTTATGGTTACAGTATGCCATGCCATCGAAAAAAAATTTACGCCGAGAGTAAATGAATTCCGTGAACGAGAGAAGGAAAACAAAGGCAAAGCAGCAGAGATACAACACCCACCGCATCCAAAATCAAACCCAACGCATCCAACATCAAACCTACCATCAAACCAACCATCAAACCTACCGGTACAACCGGTACAACTGGTACAACTTCGAGGAGGCGGCGGCGGCGGATGGAGCACAAACGTGAATGTGTCTTTGGTGCTGCAACAAATCTTTTACGTGGGACTAGGAATTGTGATGATCGCATACCTTTCTGCACTCGCTTTTTCGTTCTTCCGTGTGTTATTGAGGTTAAACAGTTGTAAAAGCACGAAAAAAAAATTAAAAAATTGATTTTTTGAAAACTTTTATTCACCTACAAGTAAAACTTCCAGCCCGATTAGAATTGCAAGAACAATTTGGAATTTTACATGAATAATGGGGAAGAAAAGTAAAAATAAGAAAAATATTAATAAAAATATATATTTTTCTTTGAAAATTTATTATTTTAAATATTTTTGTGTAAATTTATGTATTTAATTTGCTTTCCTCTTTATTTCAGATTAAATATCCAATTATACAGCCACAATAATGACACCACAATTGGCCTTCGTCGACATCATGTTCGAGTTCGACGAGGAAATGCACAAACATACACTTGTGTAAGTAAATCTTAAAAAATTATTTACAACTTAATCACTTTATAAATCGAGGTAAATTCGAATCGGGCGCGAACGAAATTTCGTGGTGGCAATAGGAAATTTTTCGCTGAAGAAATTACTGGTATATTTTTTTACGACATGCCAAGTGTTGCGAGTTTACGACATCACCTCTCCCATCTGCATGAGACTCACTGGCACCACTAAAAAGTATGTTTTTAATTCCGACATGGCGTGTCAACATACACAGCCTTTGGCGCGACATGCGACCCCGGTGCCGTGGCTACCTCCTATAGGTGCATGCACATTTCGCGGGTCCCATTTCAGGTACCATGTTTTTGGTGCTAGTGGTCGTCTGGCACGGACTCGTGCTTGTTTCAACCCAATTTCAGCAAAGAAAAAATTGTTGGTCAGTTAGAAGAGGAAATTCATATGATTCAGCCAAAAGGATTTATAAAGGGCGAAAGATGTGTTTTTTACAAAAAAGTTTATATAAGTTGATATGGGAGTGCCAAGTCACATTTTTGGAATGAAGATTTGTTTTAACAAGAAGGAAATTATATTGAGCCAAGATCATCAAGAAGAACAAGAAAGCGCCACTTTCCGGAACTAAATATGTATCGGTCTAGGAGCGATTTAGTTTAAACTTGGACAAATAGAGTCCAAGGTTTAAACTTTTAAAGTTATAATTTTTTTTAATTCTTTAGTCTACTTAAGTTTTCTGCTGTTTTTCAGTAATTTTCAACAGTGTAAAAAGATGGATTTCACCAGAGGAACAAACAGAAACAGGTTTTCTTTTGCTAAAAAATTAATAGATTAATTTTTAATATTTAATTTTCATTTCATTTTTTTTTGTATTGCAGGTATTTAGAAGTGGAGGAATTCTTGGAGTTATATCCAAATTTGGAAACCTATTTTAAAAAAGACAACAGAAAAGAGAGTGCTCTATATGAGTCACATGTAAGATCTTATGTATTGACAAAATATTTTCACCTGCATGAAAGTGACTTGACAACACTCATGAAAAGCCACCGTTACATCTTAACGCCGATTGTGAAGGTGGTTTCAGCCATTGATAGTAATTTAATAAAAAGAAAATTATTTTTTAAGAAAATGTCATAAAATAATAGCATTGTAAAACCATTGGGTTTACTGCTACAGCTGTTGTAAACACTAGAACGGCCAGACCATGACCGTTCTAGTGTTAATAAAAAAAAATTAATTGCAGGTCCGTTAAACAAGAGGGCCAGGTTGTGTGTGGCACCTGAGGTTGAACCTGAGGTTAAACCTGAGGTTACTCTGAGGAGGAGAAATTCTACGTGGAAAATATCGACACGTGTATGACAAGTTTATTTTTCAAACCAGTTCAACTGTTAATAAATATATATATATTCGTCAAAACAATTTGTAACATTTTTGGTCATTGAGATAAGCCGTTTTTCATTTCTAATTCCCGCCCTCACTTGACCGATTTGTTCATTTAAGGGTAATTTAATTTTAATTTTTTTTAGCAAGCAATTGTCATTGTTTTTATTCAGTGCTGGACTAGAAAGAAATTTAGTACCGGGAAATCTGGATAGGTCGTGCCACAGGAACAAATTTATACCGGCCACCGAGAAGTTCCCGATATCCCACCCTGCCAGTCCAGCATTGGGGGTTTGCATCAGAAAGACAATAGTAGAGCAAGTTATCGTTAAAAGATTTTACATTTGGCACAAACACAGGTCCCTAAACGGAGTCATGGAGTTTTTTAACTTCATAAAACACTGCCATTGGCTGAAATTATCACAAACAATATGAAGAAGTTGATATTAAGAAATAATTTAACTTCATTGCAGTTGCCAAAAATGCTAGCTATTCTATGGCAACCCAACACAAGTACAGTCAGGAGAAATTGTGGAAATAATCAAGAGAAAGAAATAAAAGGATTCCAATAAGAGAGAATAAAAAGTTGGATATTAACCAAACTGAACACACAAGAAACGAAAACAACTTTCCACCACTAGAACAGCTAGACTGGTCAAAATGACCCAATGGGTTTCCAATAGTGTTTTTTTATGCTTTACATCATAAATCAGCAATCGTGGCATTTTCTTAAAGATGCATTAAAAAAAGAGAATTAACCTAAAACGACTGCACGCAATGTTTTAGCATCAAATTGATTTGTTTTAAATTCAGAAACACCTTGGGGCATCCCCAACAAAGATGAAAAGACAAAGAACCACTCCATGGGTCATCCAGTAAAAGGTGACTGAAAAATTTTCCACAGTCCCAGAGAAGTCCAACCAAGAGCATTTGAGATTGATTACAATTAATAGAGCAAGAACCTTGACCATCCTCTGAGCCGCTGATTATTTAGAAACTAAAAACCAGCACAAGGCCAGATCTTTGTTGAGGTTTAACAAGGACCCAAGAGAGATCCACTTCCCGTATTTAAATTCGGCTAACTCGTATTTCTCATTTTTTAAATATCTGAAGTTTGTCAGGACGTCAACTGCCAAAAGACGCAACCTTTGAAAGTATTTTCCGTTATCTTATTCCCAAAGTCCAAAGCAAGACAAAGAAAATTAAAGTTCTTTCTTAATATTGATATATTTGTTTTTCTGTTTCTTTTTTAGATTGAGGGTCACTACTAATGCCTCTGTCTGACAATAGAATACAAGAAAAAAAGTTTAAAATGGCCTTTTATGGCCGCCAATTTGAGGAGAGACTAAAGCACTATGCTTCTTACTAAGGAAGTAGAAATCAAACTAGACGCAGTAACTGACACATACTTGAAGAAGCGAAAAAAATATCCACCACAACTTGTATGTGGATGTTGAGGGTATTATTTAAGAAGTAAAGAGACTTATTTACACCGTTTCCAAAAACGGTGATTGTGATGTGCTGTTACACAACAGACTGGGAGGTGTGTCATAAATAGGAATTTCCACTCAGTTGTATGTTGCGCCACAAGTTAACACCAACCTGAGGGACCAACATTTAGATTAGATTAGATTAGATTAGATTAGATTAGATTCCATTGAAAAACGTTCAAATAAATTTGCAGCTAAAAAGTTATTAGCCAACCAGTAAAGCAACATTAAAGAACCAGATGACAGGAATCATGTAAAAATGATCAGTTTAGCTCTTTTGACATTAACACGACATTTAAACCAATTTATGACAGATTTCTGCAAATTTAGACCAATTTACGACAGATTTATGCAAATTCGAACCAACTTCTGCACATTTAAAGTAAATAACAGCAGATTTCTTCAAACTTAAACCAAGCATTTTGATCATGATGTCAGTACGGCCTGCAACAGAGCGCCAGGAAAAAAGGTAGGACCCTCAGGATTTCTCCCCAGACACATTTCAACGTTGCAGAGCATAAAAGACCAATACAGATGGGCATGGAACTGATTTGGCAAGGAAAAGTAAAAATGAAGCACAATTCTTGAGAAGCCTGGATTATTATCTTGAAAGCAACAAGCGCTATCAATGCAGAAAAAGGTGCAATGTCAAATGAAATTTTCCAGTATGTAAACAATCCAATGAATCAATCTTGTGAGAAAGAACGTGTGCAACCAACTTTGAAAGAAACTAAAAGAGGAGAGTCAAAATTTTGGAAGGATCATCCCAGATAATTCAATCAAAACATACAGAAAACAAAACAGGCAGGTGTGATACAAATTCAAAATGGCAAAATGATAAATTAAATTCTTAATACAAATCTCAAATGCTACAGTGCATCAGCTCAATTCTAGAGTGATAAATACGCATTGAATGCATCATTTTTATCAATTTAAATCTAATAGGTGAATGCTACAATCCAGAATAAATAAATTAAACAGCTACTAACACTAAACCGGCGACTCAAAATCCAGTCTTGATCCAATTCTTTTGTCAGGCAAGCAGAAGACCAAATTAACGACAAGAACTGCCATTTTGGTCAAAAACAGAATAGAAACTCGCGATACCACATCAGCGGAAAAGAGAGAAAAACACATGAAATTCCATCACAGACAAAATATTAACTAAAATCAAACCGTCAGATAAAAAAGCCAAATCTAATCCTTTGGTTTTGCATCATTATCATCACGAAAACGAATGGAAACACCGAAAAACATCGATCGAAGCGAAAAGCAAACGACAAAGCACGAAATGGAATGAAGAACACAAACACGTGCGGTTGCTAAGCGAAGGAAAAGCATCTCTATTGGTTCGAATCGACGTCAACAAATTTCAGTTAATAATAATTATTCCCACCAGAGTGACTCTGCAACTCACAAGTCAGTGTCAGAAAATGTTGAATTTTTAATCCAAATTTTTCAAACCAACAAAATGTAAAGAAAATAAAATAATAAAAAAAATTAACAAATTAACAAATTAAATAATAAAAAAATTAACAAATTAACAAATTAAATAATTAAAAAATTAAAATCTACCTCTTTTCGCGAAATGTCACCTGTAGCCGATCCAGGCTCTACCGTCGTGGTCAAGTCTGCTCGGACGACAAAAAAGAAATTAAAAGCGATACTGTACATCCTTCGATATTTATCAATTTTTTTCGATTAAGATCAGTTAAAATTGCTGAAGTAACGCGATTTTTAACGTGAAAACAGTATTTCAATTTGAATTAAACGTGAATTTGAATTCCTTCGTTATTTATGCCGAAAATAAAGAAAAACGTTACATTTCTTCAAAGATTTATGAATTTCGAAAGCATTTTCAAACCTTTTCCACGGATGTTTGAGGGTTTTTAAAGAATTATTCGACCGCATTTTTGTATAAAGTTTGTGCTATTTTATCTCTTGTCGTTGCCTAATAAACAATAACATAAAAATTATTTTTTTTAAATGCGATCAAACGATGAAATATTCAAAACAAACCGCTTTTATAGTCATTTTCGTTGATTGTGGACTAAGTTGTTTTCGTTTTTCCGATTTTCTTCTTAACAATACTCGCCAACGCAGCCGGACAACTAGACAGAAATTTCTCTTGTTCTGCCAATAAATCTTCATCCGTTTCTTTAATACTCGGTCGCTTCACGCTTATTTCTAACGAGTCGCACATGCCTGTCACCATACTCTATGCCTGTCACTTTGGCCGCCATTACTCATCTACAATACTCGCCGCGAGATGTCCCCACAAAATCAAAATCCCCACGTCGGAAATTAGAATTTGTAAAGTTTTTCTTAGATTCGAAAGATTTTAGGAGAATTTTAATTTTTACAGGGTAAAATTGTACAGTGTTCCTTCAGGTTGTCAGACAGGTTTGACCGTCCCGCGTAGCCCGGGTTCATCGTGATGAAGATGGCCATGTCCGAGTTCACTTTCACCCGTTTGTCCACCAACTCGACGCTCAAATCCTCGTTCTTCTGTCGTTCTTGGACCGTCTGGATCTGCTACGACACGGCCGACAGCATGGCCTTCTCCAGGCGGCCGGTCGTTCTTGGAGGACCGAGTCGGCGAGGACGTTGAGTGTTGCTTCCACTTGTTGCAGGACCACGTCCATCGGTAAAGTGTTCTTCGCGTTGCTATTGTTGCGTTGCTATTGTTTGCCACTGCGCCCAAGCGAGTTGACTCGTCGAGACAGTAGTTTTGTTCTTCAATTCAATGATCGTGTGTTGTACTAACACCACGTGCTTTCTTTTTTACCCGATTATCGTGCAAAACAATTATTATTTTTCTTATCATGGTCACTCGCTTGGCCTCGATTTGGCCGCCCGTTGCCAGTGTTCCTTCGGCCGCTCGCCTCTTCTGCATCCGCATCAGCGTAAACTGCTCGTCGTTTCCGAATTCGCGAGGCTCGGCTCGCCGCCCCGCATTGGCTACGCTTGCTCGCCGCCCCTGCATTCGCGTTGGCCTGCTGTGCTGCTTATCATAATATTCAGCGAAAATATATCAAAATTTCTTGATCGTCATTAATTTTGTAACAACTCCCGGAGAAGTTATTTAGAGTCAAAGCATATTTCCCAAACAGGAAATAGAACGATACGTCGAAATAGTTTTCATTCAGTACCACTTCCCTGTATCACTCCAGCTGGGAGGACAAAATTACAATTACAATGCCCGATGAAGGAGGAGAAGAAGTGAGGGAAGAAAATATTAACGAGCCATTACATCAAAATAACAGCAATACGGTTCCTGATGCAGAGATCACTCCGCCCATTGCCCCAGCATGAGTCCCACGTTTTACCAGATCCAGTCGAAGAGTGAAATCACCTGATCGATTGAATATGTAGACTTTAAAGGTTAAAGGGGGAGATGTGTTGTTAGTCATATCACGTACGTCATATGTACTAGACACGTGCGCCGAGCCCAATTTTTCGGCGGCGGCTGGATTCAGCTGGGCGCCACCAGATGGCGGCGGCTCGAATCCGGCTCGTTCGCAGGGACCGGCGGCTGGCGGCTCAACCGATGCAGTACAGTATCGGCGGCGGCTGGCAGCTAGCCGCCCAGCCGCCAAGCCGAGTCGGCTAAGCCGACTCGGGCGCACATGGAAAAAGCCAATAAAAACGCCCAAAAAAAATTTAAAAAATAAATAAAAATTGAAATGAAATGAAATAAAAAGAATGAAAATTTGTGTTGAGATTTGAGAAGTATCGGATTCGGTATCGGTAAAACATGATCAGAGAAGAAGGTTGGATAAAGATAAATTATTCTTTGTTGTTTTTTGATTTATATAGGGGAAATCTAGAATACAAAACGTAGCAAAAACGTTTTGTAATGATCCAATGGCTGGGCAGTACAGATTCTGCACTGCACAGCCATTGGTTTCATTATGTTTACGTGATTACGTCCAAAACCAAAACGTGAACGTGATCGCAATCGCATTGACGCATTTCAGCCGTTCGACGCCGGAAAATCAGCGGCGGCGGCGGCTTGTAAATTGTCGCCACACGGCGGCGGCGGCTGGGGTCCAGCCGACCAGCCGCCGAGCCGAGTCGGCTAAGCCGACCCGGCGCACATGCCTAATATGTACATTCCTGTATATCGCGTACGTCATACGCACTTGCTTGTATCATGATTGGTCAACGTTTGCTGACCAGTCTTTGTTTAAAACCTGAATAAACACTTGTTAGTTAAACCTAGAACTGGACAGTCATTCCTACTTACACATGGTTTCTTAAAACACTTTATTAGTAAATAATAGCAAATTAACATCATTTCAAACATTACAATAATCACACAAATGTAAATCACAACAAAACTACATTTCCTGGTGATAATATAGAGGCAGCAGTTAGGAGT